>JABFPN010004784.1:0-14373 GCA_022817305.1 Leptoteleia sp. ZL-2020 | reverse complement strand
AACGCTCCCATTTAATCACGTGGTCCGCATGCCACTTTCTGGCCAGTATACCGCAAAGTCGGAATTTAGGGTTCCTGAGAGTATTTTTTTATTTGAAGCAACTATAATTTATGTTTATTTTATAATGCCGAAAAGAAAAAGAAACGCGACAAAAACAATAAAGGGGGAAAAAATTAAGAAGTTAAGTAAAACGAAAGCGGCTACGAAGCAACAAAATAAAATAAATAAATATGTTGAAACTAATTTTCTTCAATTCAATAAGTATAATTAATAGTTAAAAATATTTGTATAACATTTACGGTATTTTATGTTCATTTTTATTTTATTAGAAGAAATTATTAAAAAAATATAAGTCGGTGGGTGCCACAATAGTCATACACAGTACTGTCGCTAACTTGACCTAACCTCTAACACACACACATGTCAAAGCAGTAGGGTGAATGAAGGGTTAAGGCAGGTTACAACCGAAACAACCGAATAGAAATAACCAATGAAAATATACATGCGCTAAGCAATTGCGCCATAACGAAAATGAGAGCGTTTCCGGTCTCGAACATAAGGAAAATGGGAGCTTCGAGTGAACTTTTTAGAATCACTGCTTTATGCATTCAGTTTATAAACATTTGCTAAAAAAATATGTTAAGTAATCTTATATATTCTGTGTATATTTCTCCCAGTGTAAATCTATGTAACACTATATTAATAGGATATAATTTCCATATTAAAAATTTAATACAAAAATATATTGATACTATGTTTAATCAATATGGATTCCTTGGCGACACATGAAATTGAAACGATAATGAAACAAAATCGATATGATGTTAATATGTCCGTATGGAAATAATAATAAAATTATGTTTGAATGTCCAATTTTTTCTATTTTTTTAACAATATTTTTAAAACATTTTATCATCACATATCACACCAACGATTAAAATGACATCGAATAACATTGTATTTATAATTTGTCGGTATTAAATTTTCAACATGAATATAATGTCGTATGCAATGTAATAAATATAAAAACAATTTTGCATTAGAATGGCTATCCAGATTGGGTGGTAGATAAGTACATTGTAAAGAGAATTTTTAGTATCAAAATAATCATTCAACAAATAACAACACCACCTTTTCTGAAAAGCCGAACATAATTTTGCCTTTTTTGAAACCTCTCTCGAACAATATTGAAAGGATATATAAAAAGAAACAATTTATAAACCTGATAATTAATCAAAGTCGTTAATCAAAAAAGGCAAAGATAAATTAGATAGTAAATTTCCAATAAATTTTACATATAATGTGAAGTGCAAAAATTGCCCAAGACAATGCAAAGGAACCACTAAACGAAATTGAAAAACGAAGATCAAAGAACATTAAAAATATATTACAAGAATCAGATAAACATAATTGCATATCAATACATGATGTTTCCCAAAAACATAAATTTGACTGGGTTAAACAGCAAAGTACATTGCATTTACAGAGTGAAACAGAAAAATTAAATAAAATTTATCTTATTTAAATAAATCGATAAAGTTAATAACAATAACTGTAAAAAATGACCCCTAATAAAAATGAAACATATATAGACATATATGTTTTTTCTTAATGCATACATGACTTTATATGGTCATATATGGTTACTATATGGTAATAATTGATTTCAATATATGGCTAGAATATTATATTAATTATTGCCATATATCGAGCACGTATATCCATATATGGCCATATATGAATTAAGAAAAATCATATATTCATATACGAAAATTTTATTTTCTTATATGAAAATGTTAAAATATGTATGGACCGTATATGTTTCATTTTTACTGGGGACCCTAATTCGAATTAACGTATTATGTAAGAATACAGTATCCTTTAGCAGTAGTGTATTCCTCGCAGTTGACTAATCATTTAATTATAACATCTGGGCTAAAAGTTTGTAATAAATTTGGACTAAAAATTAATTTAATGATTTATTAATTAACAATTTACAATGATTTATAAAATAAAAGTTAACGTTTCAATTGTTTCCTGAAGAGAATCCTAAACCTCATAATGGAAACGTCGCAATAACATTTGTTTAAACCTTATACTATTTTTCTACTCAAATTTTTGATTCCTTATAAAAAAGTTTTTTAACTTAATTAAGAGAGAGAAAGTTTGATTATAAAAATGGTTATATAAGTTCAAGTATAAATCGTTTTTAAATTCACACAGAGTAAAACGTCAGTAATATATGAATATTAATTCGACGCTTATGTTCCCTTAGGATGTAATATAAGAAATGTTCCCTAATAGCACAAAATATTTATAGATATTTATCAATATCGTTTATATATTTTATACATATTTATCATGATCTATACGAAATGTATATAAATATTTATATTTATTATTCATTGCATATGTGTTATATAAATATTTAATGTCAGCAGCCTAAAACATTTATTAAACAATTATGTAATCTATCAATATAATGCTTGATAATACTAATCTATCACTTTAATATTGCATCAATATAAATAATGATAATAAAATTGTTGTCATTTTCAATAAAAGACAATAAAGTGAAAAATTTAACTTTATCTAGATTCGAATACACGACCTACAAGTTATAAGTTAACACCTTATCACTCGTCCGATATGACATCTTAAAATTTACTTTTTAAAGGCATTCATACTAGTATTCACACTGAAATATACTAATACTGGAACGTGCATTCATGTGACAAAAACGATGAAACAAAGAGGCCAACTTGGAGCAGAGGCTGTCCTTATTGTACAGTCAGTTCAACAACTTTTCTCGCTGATGTTTGAATTAACTTTACTCGCTTGATTTTTGATACACAATTAAATAAATTATTGAAATTAACAAGTGAATCGATGGGAATAAGAAAAAATGATAAAACAATCCTAACAGAACACAACTATTGAAATAATATGGATATGATATTGACATTTTGTTGATTTGATATCGACTCAACATTGCAGAAATATAGAATCAATATCAAATTAATATTTTTAAGTTAAAAGTTCGATGATGAATCGATGTTAACATGAAATTGCATTCGACAATATGTACATATTGAAAGTTTAATAACGAAAAATTATCGATACAATGCCATTCGATGTCATTTTAATAACGACTGTGTGAAAATGATAAAATTTAATTGATTTTTAAATAAATATTAGCAAAATGTTTAAACAATATTTTTAAGATATGGAGAAAAAGTACTTATAAAAAACTGGCCATTAAAACATTATTTTAGCATTATTTCCATATTTACAAATTAACATCATACCGACTTTGTTTCACTGTCATTTCAATTTCATGTGTTGCCAAGAGATAATATTTTCAGTATTTATTTTTTAACATGGAAACTGTATCCTATTAATATAATATTACATCGATTTGATATCGAAATTTTAATATCAAATTGATATCACCTGAAAGGTTATTCCCACATATTGATTCTATATTTCCGCAATGTTGAGTCGATATCAAATCAACAAAAATGTCAATATCATATCAGTATTATTTCAATAGTTGTATTCCGGTAGGATATAAATAAGGACTATTTTTTAAAGAGTGTTTTTTTAACGCTTCAATTTTTCCCATCTTAAAAATTATAATCACCTAACAAACTTGCAAGTTTTTAACATTCTAAAGATACAATTCTTAAAGTTGTCCTTTGTCAGTGGCAAAATTAACTGCGAACGTAGTGTTACGATGCCAGTATTGTCAACTTATACTCGCTTACGAAGCAGGTAAGCCGTCCAGCTTTCATTTCCAAAATTAACTGGCAGTATTGTGCATCTTCTGGCTTATTAAAATTTATTTAAATTTTTCTGACTATCGCAGCACTGGCAGTCAATTTTGGAGCATCAACGTGCTTTGTGGCGTATTCGGAAATTGACATTATAATATTTTGTGAGAATTTGTCTCTTTTCTTTTTCATTTAATGATAACTTGAAAGAGAGAAATGAAACATCAAAAATATTTTATGAAAATCTTTTCCGAATACGCCATTGTTTATGACAATATAATGTAAATATTTAATATACACTCACCGACTGGACCATCACTGTGTCACTGCTTTGCTGCTTCACTCCTTCACTATGGCACTACTCGTGTTTCACACGATGTTACAACGGCACTACTTTACGACGTCACTAAGTAACACAATAGCAATTATTACTTCAAAATATTTCGAAGTTCGTATCTAAAAGTATATATAATATAATTTTGGAATATTAAAAGAACCTTCTAAACACGATTCCGACAGTAAACTAACCAAAAATTAATGATTGTACATGTTAATTACTTAGCCCCTCCTTCATTTGGTTGCTATGGTAAAAACAATGAAATGTCTTCATTGATAACAAAACAACTAATTGTTTTGTTTTGGTTTCTTAAGTCACAGGAATAAATTTATGTTTTTGTATTTTGTATTTAATATACGACAATGTATTATAATTTCTTTTTTTTTTTAATAAAATGCTCTTAAATTATTTTTATTTGATTTAAATTTTATTTAATTAAATAAATAACATGTTAAGTTTTTTGCCAGTCGATTTTAGAACACATTCATTCTTGAAATGAATTTAGGAACACACTCATTCTTGCAATGAATGGAAAAAAATTATTTCTATTGGTGTGATCATTTTAATCACTTCTCAATTACCTACCGTCTATTTCAGTCACAAAAGCTCTAATTTTGTAACTGGAAATTTTTAATTGAAAATTTATTAATTTCAATAATAATTAAAATAATAAATTTATCATTCATGTTTAATGCTTTCTAATAAGCATAAAAGGAAGAAGCAGCGCGTTCTCCGGGCGCGCTACACTCATCTAGTTTAACAAAATAGCATTAAAATAAAACTGTTTAACAATTGGAGAACAAGGATAAATAATGGAAAATTTCTTCCCCTGAGTAATGTCGTATGGCGCTAAAATTAGGTTGGTATTGCAGTTTACTGACTTCTCTACTTCAAACGGTGCTCGCGCAAGAATAAATCTCGCGGAGGGGAAGGCGCGTGGTAGGGGTTGAGGGACTTTATCTCGCACGGCCTAATGGCGTCACTGGTTTGACAGAGATAGTAGGTTTTATCCTTCATCTTACTACATTTATCTTATTCCTTTCTATACGCATGTTATGTGTTCGACATTTCTTACAGAACCATTATTATTATTACAAGTAGAAAATTCTCATTAAATTTTGCAATACAGAATAAGAGTAATATTTTTACGGTAAGTATTTTGTCAAATTAAGATTAATGATATATAATTTTAAGTAATTTAATATTGTTCAACAATGTTTATAATTTATATATCATAACATTTAAATAACTTTTGAAAGTAATGTTGGTTTCAATTGTAATGCTTGTTACATTTCGATTTATGTTTACGACATATGTGAAATTGAGGTAACAATTAATTTTTAACTTGATCTATATAATATAAAATGTGTAAATGTAACTTTTGAGCTTTGTAAAATTTTGAGTTTGGGACATATTTTGTTTCGATTTTTGTGTGCAGCATATAGTTTGCATAGATATAGGTCTATACATATATGCAATGTAATATTTAACCTTATTTTTAGCTTTTAATTTTTATTAGTCAGAAAAGGTGGATAACAGTGTATTATTGTATAATATCAAACATTGTTTTCATTTCTGTTGATAAAGGAGCATAGATTGCTGAATTCATAACTTTGTTAATTAGTGTACAACATTTAAATACATAATAATAATAATAATTAATGTTGTTCTTAACAGTAATGGAAATTAATTGTGATTGTGATAAATTGTTTACATTTTGTTATGAGAAACAATATTTTATTTTTCACATTATTTTTATGATGCTTATTTTTATAAAAGCCATGGTGTTTTTATTCAAAAGGTAGGACAAAAAGGACATTTAAATTTATTTGAGTTGAATAATAAGTGAATAATTACAAGAAAGCTTTCAAAACATTTTTTCCTTTCTTGCTTTAGAACTAAGGGAAAGAAATGTTTATATTGTTTTACTTTTAAGAGAGATAAATGATTTATAAATTCTTACAATAAAACATATATTGAATTTAGAATTGTAACAAAAGTTTGTAATTTAATAATTTTATCAACTATTTGTATAGATGTAGAAATTGAAAAAAGAAAACTATTTTAATTTATTTAATTCTTTGAGTTTTCAGACGAAGGATTATTCACAGTAAAAAATATAGTTATCTAATTTACAAGTATAATTCAGTAATTGAGAATTTTGCATCATTTATACCGGTATATTTATAAGCACATTGTTAAACATTATTTCAATATGTGAAGGATACATAAAAAATATTGAGTTAAAACATAAATTTATTGTTAATCTTTTTTATTTAATTAGAAGATTTATATAATTTAAAATAAAAAACAAATTAAGTAATATAATAATAGCTTATCTTTATATTTGTTATTATAAACATTATTTGCACAACTGATTTGATGCTGTTCATAACAAGACAAAGAGAAAAATATATACTGCATTATCTGATTTTTCTATCTACAATATTATATGGTATTAATTAATTGTTTAATATCACGATGATAAAAACTCTTATGGTAGCTTTATTTTGTATCTTACCATATTTGAGAATTAATTCTGTTTTTTTCCTTTTTATCATTCATTTTATTGTTTTTAAGTGATAATTATCAAGAGATAACAAAAACAAATCTGTATGAAGATACTCGAATAAATAAGAAGAGATATTTGTACTAGCATTATGTTGAATCGAGATATTGTTACGTGTACTTGCAATACATTTATAACATTTTTTATAAGGTTTATATAATTTTTTATTTTTTTACATTTTTTATTAATAAATAACGCATTTATTTTATTCGCATATAAATGTAGATAAATTTAAATTAAATTTTTTTTATTTTAGATGGGTGAACCAACGGGATTAACAAATAGTGAAGCTAGAGAGTTATGCAAAGAGCCAGATCCAGCGACTAAACGTTTCATCATGCAGCAAACCATGTATCGCATAAAAGACCCAAAGAAATCTTTACCTTTTTACACTGGTGTTTTAGGAATGCGTTTATTACAGAAATTTGATTTTCCTGAATTACATTGTTCACTTTATATGTTAGGCTTTGAAAATGCTGAAGATATTCCAAATGATAAAAAGGAATGTATAGAATGGACTTTTGGAAGAAAAGGAACTCTTGAACTCACTCAGTAAGTATTGACAAATATTTATATATTTAAGTTATCTTTATTACTTTAAATAATTTTTAAAAATATTTCTCATTAGTAATTGGGGTACTGAAAATGATCCTGATATGCATTATCATAATGGAAATATGGAGCCACGAGGATATGGTAAATATAATTGTATTCAGTTAAATATTATTTATATATATGTAATAAGTAATTTAATTTCAAATAAGAATTATTTTTTTTTTAAATTAAGAAATTTAATTTTTATTCATTTAATTTTTATTTAACAAAATATTAATGTTCAGAGTTAGTATTGTTTATAAGATACGTACATCAAAATTAACACATAAATAAATTAATAGTCATTACATTTATGAATAAGAATGACAGTGGTATTAATTTAACTTATTGCACCAATCTATGATCATTTAAAATTAATTTGAATATATTATTCTTATTGTTAATATATAAATTATATAATTTGAAATAATTTTTTATTGTTAAATATTTTTACTTTACTAGGTCACATTGGAATCACAGTTCCTGATGTTGAAGAAGCTTGTAAACGATTTGAACAACTAGGAGTTGAATTTATCAAAAAACCAAATGATGGTAAAATGAAAGGCATTGCCTTTATCAAGGATCCAGATGGTTACTGGATTGAACTGTTAAATCCAAAAACCATTGTAAGCATAGCAGAACATATGAGTATCTCATAATTGTGGAATTCAAATTGTTTATGTCATTCACTAGTTATGCCATGCACCCAAAAATTGCATATTTTAAACAAAATGATGGAAGATCAAACTTCTATGGACCAAAACTTATTTTTTACCCATTTGCACATGCTGAAACAATATTGTACATCTATTATAATTTATACATATATTTACATGTAATTTTTATTATATTACACTAATTTACGTTTAATATATACATGTAAAATTATTATCAATGTCGCTTTAATATTAAAATATTTTTTGTTATTTACAGTATTTTGACTATTAATATTATTAAATTATTCTTATTTGAGTTGTAAAGAAAATTATTAATTTTGCTAATTATGAAATATAAAAATTGTGTTGATTTTCTTTTCATTTTGTAAACATAGATAAAATCTTGCCATGACACTGTATTAACGAAAGAAGTTTAATAAATAATATTATATATTTTCAACATTAACATAATAGTTGTTAATATTTATTTATGTACTGTGCTTCCTATTTAAATTACTACAGTGAAACATAATTCATTTTATATTAAGAGAAAAAAGTAACTGTATGTTATTTAAAATTTAATTATAGTAACTAAAATCATATTTTTAATTACAGGTAAAATACTTGAACAGACCGTCCCATCTGGACAATGACTGTTAAAAGAAGAAATTACATTTATAACAATATTGAGACTTATGAAATTTATTATAATTGTTAAGCTTTTATTACTTTTCACATTTTTATGGAAGTTAATAGATAAACATTTAATTTCATTCTAGATGTATTACTTTTAATCAAATTTTTGTTAAGTTAACAAAATATTATTATAATTTGAATATTTTTATATATATAAAAATCATGTGTCACAAAATGTAAATCTAAAAATTCTATGATGGTTTCTACTCAATTTTTATTCTCTGAAACTCTTTACCAATCAATTTTAAAATTTAGTGTAACGTTAATATCACGTTCTTATCTCCGTAGGTTTGTAGATCGGCTAAAACGTTTTTATTAGTATTAGTTAATTTTAATTTGACTGTATTAAAAAGTTTATCATAATATTGTTTCATCAAATTAAAATTTGATGAATTGAGTTGGTCATTATTGAAAATTTGTTAAGTTCGTATTGGTAGGATCACTGTTTTCAAAACTAATATATAACAATCTTTTAATTGAGGATGACCAGCTAACATCATTAACTTTTTATATTGTAAATATAGTACTTTAATGTCAGTCATTATATTTTATTATTATTAAGTTTAATATTTTTTTTTTTAATTAATACAAAGTACCTGGACTAATGCAATAATAATGAATAGAAATACAAAATTAACAGGTAAGTGCATTAATCTATTTATTGCTGGAATTAAAAGTAAAATTAATTTCATTTTCTATCAAATATAAATTTATCCTATTTTATTTAACTTTTAAAATGACAGAAGTATTAAAAGGATTTAATAAAAGCTTATTTTATTAACTGAAGTATTTATAAAATAAACAATGTATAATTTTTTAATATTGTGTTTATTAATTTGAGAAAATATGTTGAATATAGATCTGAACATTGAATCCTCTCTGAATATAAATATGTAGGTATACATATATGACAGCAATAGAAAATGACGGATACTCGCGTGTTCGAATGTGTTTTATGATTTACAATTAAAATCTTATAAATTTCAACAAAAGCGTTTAATTTTCAAGTAAGTGTTGTTGAACATTACTTATATCAATATAATGTGCAAAAACTGACGCAGTAAGGATGTTATATGTCAATTAATTGCTCATTGATAGGTTAGAAGATCAGACAACCTATAAAAATAATAATACTTTTTGATCCTGCCAATATCAAAAAATTGGATAATACATAAATTTAGGTATTATATAATGTTAATGTCTCATTTTAAATTGAAGTTTGTTTTTCTAATTAATCACTAGAAATTTAATGACACATTTTTGTTTCCTTTTATGGTGTTTGTTTTGTTGTCATTTTATTTGCTGTTTGTGATTCGTAAACAAAGTTATTTTAATCAAATAGATTTTAAATTTTTTTTTAAGTATTTTTAGTTTATTAACGTATGGGTATTTAATAATTGCCATATTAGCACAGGAAGATTATCAGAATGTCTGGTCCCAAACTGATCCCTGGAATATTGTTGGGACATACGATGTACTGATAATATTCCAGGGACATCCCCAGAAGCGGACATTTGTGATATCTTAAAATGTCTTGTGGATATCTCAGATATCTTCATGATGTGACTAGTAATTAGAGTTATGAATTTCTGATTATACATATATTCATTAGTTTACTTATTTTATAAAAAAATTTATACGAAGCATGTTCATGTTATTATCAATAGCACATGATTTGTAGCCAATCATTTTACAAATATTTGATTTATAACTTTACTGATTTTAAAACATATTGGATTAAGAATATATAAGTACTAAAATAATATTTTTAGAATGATAGAAGACATAAATTACAAAATAGGATGTCGGATAGAATGTGATGGACATTGTGGTACAATAAAATATATTGGACCTGTAGGCAACACTAAAGGTCAATGGTTAGGAATAGATTGGGATGACCCATCACGAGGAAAACATAATGGAACACATGAAGGCATAGAATATTTTAAAACTAGGTACATTATAATAATATTTATAATTGCATTACATTGCTTTAACATATGTTAATGTTGTTTTAAAATAATTTTAATAGATTTTAATTTTTCAACATTTTAACATTAATACAATTGTTGTAGAAATATTATTTTTAATTTGGACACTAAAATGTTTATATAAGTTTATAAATTATCCTATTGTTTATTAGTTTAAAATATATATTTATAGGCACCCAACATCAGGTTCATTTATTAGACCTGAAAAAGCTACATTAGGCATTTCATGTCCTGAAGCAATAAAAATTCGATATGGCCTTGTTGAGGGTGAACTTGCAGGAGTTGATAGAGAAAATTTATCCAGTTTACAAAAGAAAATCAATGTCCCAGTTGAAATGGTTGGGTTTTCTAAAGTTAATAAAAAACAAAGTAAATTTGAAAATCTACGGACTATACTATTAAGAGAGGAGCATGTAAGTCATGCAGGTGCATCTGGAGAATTGTTGTATTTGTGTCCCAATTTAGAGGAATTAGATTTGTCTAAAAATTTAATCAGTTCCTGGAATACTGTTGCTGAGATATGTGGACAATGTTGGAAACTTAAGACACTCAATGTTAGGTAAATGATTTAAATTTTTGTATATCATCCTTTGAATTGTTATTGGTGAATATTTAAAATTAATAAAATAGAAATATTCCAATAAAATTTTTAATAGTATTTTGGATATACATAGTATAAAACATATCAGTCTTACAATTTCAAACATTGCAAATTATTTGATTAAAATCGTTTTTAGTATATCTATAAATAGTATTAATAAAATATTATTAATTATGAATGTTTCAGTTTAAATATTTTGATTTTTTAGTGAGAATTACTTACCAATTGAGGAAAATATGGAGCATCTGAGCAAAGCATTTCTAACGGTTCAATGCTTAATAATAACTAAAATGAATTATGATTGGTTTGATATTGAAAAATGTTTGGTCATGTTTAAAGGTCTGAATGAATTATCTATTTCTTATAATAATGTGGAAATAATTAACGAACCAATAGGAGATTCAGATTTAATGAAACTGGAGCAATTAACATTGGCAGAAAATTTTATAAATTGCTGGGATGAGATTTTAAAATTAGGTCAACTTCCACGGTAAATTTTAAAATTAAGTTATAATATTTAAGGTAGTTGTTTATTATAATTAATACATAATCATTAATTAATATTTTCTAGATTAGAATATTTAAACTTAAGTTCAAATAAAATAGAAAGAATACGAATTCCAACAGAGACACCGATGGATAAAACGAAACTGTTCATTAACTTAAAGATATTGAACATATCTAAAAATAATTTGTCAGAGGTAAAGATTTTTGTTCTTTAATTCATTTTTCATTTTATTTCAATGTTATTAAAAATTACATATTTTTTTCATATCATGTATATAAAAACACAGAAAATAAAGAAATTGAAATTTTTTGGGTTCCATTTCTATAAATTTTTTAAATAATTGTATACATTTGTAATATAATTCATTCTTTTAGTGGCAATCGATAAGAGAATTAGAGAAACTTCCTCAATTAATAAGTCTAAAAGTGATAGATAATCCAATTCTTAAAACCGTCACACCAGAAACAGCTTTTCAGTTAATAGTTTCTAGTATATCAAGTCTAAAACATTTTAATGGTCATACAATTCAAGACCAAGAAAGGAGAGGTGCAGAATATGATTACTTAAAATTATTTGGACTCCAGTGGGTTGATTCAGCAAATAATGATGATAAAAGGAAAGAGTTCATAAATGCTCATCCTCGATACCCATTGCTTGTTCAAAGTATGAATTTTCTACTGTATTAATTTTTTTAACATTTATAAAAATTTTTTGTAAATTATATTATCTAATGAGGAAAAGTAAGTTATTATATTATTTCCTTATTTCTAAAAAAAGGTTTCTAAAAGTAAATTGATTACATTTCTCTCTTAAAATATGGTATGTACAAAGGGAAAAACCCTTGTTGCTTCTCGTGTGAATGTGTTCATTGTGTATAGCTACAATATACATTGGATTCGAATTCACAAATGTGAGAAAACACCAGTTTTTCTGCATTAACGAATAACATATTATTTTGTTTTAACGTCTGTTAATATTTTAATCTAAGTTTATTTTTTGACCGTTTCTTGGATAACGGACAATTAATGTCTCAAAAAAAAAAAAAAAAAAAACAAGAAAATTTTCTTATAAACACCAAAGAATTTTGAATTCAAGGAGATGCTATTAAAATGTCAAAAGTAGTATATAGGAATTTCAACCATCCCACTACTGAAATGATATATAAATAGCATATATGCACCACATCTCCTTGAAAACAAACATAGCGCATTGGTTATATTAGCCTTACTGATGAGTTTAAGTGTAATCAATAAACAAAACTCTATCAACATCTTATATACATTATTATTATTACTTGTATTTATTTCATATTTGTCTGTTGTCTAAAAAAACAATTGAAAAATAGACTTGAATATATTATTTTCTTTCGTTTTATTGAAAAGAGAAATAGATTTTGTATATAAATAAATGTTAAATTTGTTGCAATAGAATATGGTGATCCAGATGTTCCTGCACCACAAACAAAAACAGAAATGGCATCGAATGTCATAACCGTTGAATTTGTATGTCCAAATGATCCAAATCAACCGAAAGGAATCAAAAGGAAATTACTTAAAGATATGAACGTGCAGAAGGTTGTCGGACTTGCGCAAAGGTTATTTAAGACTGGTGGAAAGATCCCTGAACTTTCGTTTGTACAACAAAAAGTTAGTCAAAATGATTTTAATTTTTCAAATTAATTTAGTTTTTACTTTCTTTCCCAAATAAGATACTAGATAGATTTCTCTAGTTACATAAAAATATCTTTTACGCTAAGTAAAAAGTTTTATTATCATTAATATAGTTTTTTTATATTACAGTTGTCAGAAGATGAAATACCTCTGGATAAACCATTACAAGAATTATGTTACTACTCAGTTGAAGATGGTGATCATATTCTCGTGCGCTGGTGATATCGATAGGACGTTATTTATATATACAACTGTATTTTTTATGCTGTTAAAAATTTTGTCCCAACACTTTGTTAATAAACTTTTTTAATCACATACAAATAATTATGTTATCAATAAAATATATTTAATAAACCTTTAATCAATTTATTTAAATATAACAATATCAAATTAACGCACGTTCTAATTTTTGGAAGATATAGCGATTTTGTGTGAATGTTATGTGTTATATCGATTCAATCGAAATGAATTGAGCTCATTTACCTCCATTGAACATGAAGGGATACGAAAATATAATATATATAATATTAATTTACCATATGAAACCTCATCATAAACTAGCAAATATCTCTACGAACTAATGAACTAAACACATAACAAAGGAACAACAAAACAAAAAAAAACTTAAATAAACAAATTAATCAATTACAATAGGTCAACTGACTTTAGAATATCCCTCCTTATCTGCATCACATAATGAAATATACAGGTATTTATCAAATACATTCATAGTTGTCATAATTATTTCATGAACAGTTATGTACAATAAAAACTTTCAACTTTTTTATACAAATCTTATATTTCTCTCATATTATTAATCTGTACATCGCAAAGTTCTAAATAAATAATATAATCTAAATAATATAATATATGTAACAATATTGTACATATTTAGACTTTTTTGGGTGGTGGCCTGAAAACTCCCACAACAACAGCATGATCTCTTTCGTACGGTTCCAGTGTTATTTGTTCCTGAGG
>JABFPN010004783.1:0-14374 GCA_022817305.1 Leptoteleia sp. ZL-2020 | reverse complement strand
GGGGGGGGGGGGGGATAACAGCCTCGAGAACATGCTACATCGTGCACGCGCTCTGGCACAGCCGCCGACACGTGGCCCGAAACGGCTCGAGATAGCCTTTTGATTGCGAATGTCAAAAAGGAGGCGGGCGCGACGGCCAAACTTTAGTCGGGCGACTTTAAATTTCACACGTGATTTGCATCCACCCCCCACTCCACACCCCTATGCCGGTGGTTATCCCTCGTGTAATTCTCCGATATCCTACTAGCAACTTGTTATATCGTTAATCCGTCTGTTTGCACGCTTCTTGTGACACTTTATTCGTGTACCATACATCCAATTACTTATCAGAAAGCTTTCGTTACGTATACCAACTTTTTGACTCGTTTCAAAAAAGGGAAATAGAGGACGTAAATGGGGTGCCGCTGGGGGACGATGCGACAGATGTTTACTATTGAAAATTGTGCGGAGGATTAATGTATTATTAGTTAATGTTTCGTAGGTTTTGGAATATTTTTCTTTTCTCTAAAGTGATATTTATATAATATTGACAAGGTACTGGGTGACCTTTGTCCTGTCTTTTAGTTATCTTCAATTTTCCATCTTTGACAACCCCTATTAAAAACTGTTCATTGTTTTTCAACATTTTTCAGCATTCTTTTCCACAAGGTAAGGAAGGCCTCGATTAGATATTTCAATCGGGCTAAAATATGGCACGAAAAGGCAACCACACTTGTTGATCAGGCCCTGATAAGGCAGCCAGATCAGGGTCAGCATGTGGGTGGGTAACACCTGGGATTAATATGGTCCCGATAAGGCAAATAATATATTACTGAATATTCATCAGGGCGTTGATCAGGCCATGAACAGGCCTTATCTAAAGATGATAATTCCTATCCTTTAAGGGTTTAAAATGAAGGTTTTAAGTTTTCTTTAACATTTATTAATTGATAATACTAATTATTTCAAACCTTTCCTACGCCTCACTTCGATAATATGTGTAATAAATTATTAATTTTTATATCATCAACGAGGATAGATTAACTTGCAATCTTGTTTGATTTCCACGTTTACAAGCGATGAAATTAAACAGCTCCGTGCTAATAAAAGTATCATCACCATATGTCCATTAACGCATGTACGAAAGCAGTGTAAACAGGTAATGGAATTATTAATAAAGCTAACGCGACGCAATTTATCGGAATATCTCAACGTTTATTGAAGTACTGATTGCTGGCGTTAAATTTGTCCTTTTATCATCGGCAACATTATATCCACTTGAAATTACCTTCGAATAATATATTCTATCCAGAGGATACATTGTACGACTTGTATTATTTGCAATCAATTAAAAAGGAAACCAAATTAGTTGGTTATCAGAACCAAACATTTTTTGTAACAGGTGTAAGGAGGGTGCCCTATTTCCGTTCTGTTTGGAAACCAACTGTTTTTGAACCCGGGCGAAAAGTAGTCGTTTTTCTAGGGCGGAAACTAGCAAGTTTCCACCCTATGGCGGCGAGTTTCCGTCCTCGGCTATAATCAGCTGGTTTCCGTCTTCGAAACAGGGCGGAAACTAGTCTTTTTCCGTCCGGGGACGGAAACAAGCGAGTTTTTGCCGCCCTAGGGCGGAAACTAGCAAGTTTCCGTCATACGGCGGAGAAACTAACGAGTTTCCGTCCTACAGCGGATAGTTTCCGTCTTCTAAGCAGGACGAAAATTAGTTTTTTTCCGCCCTAGGGCGAAACTGGCATGTTACGCGTACAAAAACATGCTTAAACTAACGAAATTAACGGTGATTCGGATTTCGCTTCATCATTGGCTCAGTTACGTTGTGTATAACATTGTTTCGCGGCTCTTTTACCAAATCGTTATTCATAAAATTGTTTCCTAATCGCATAAACGGGATTTGATTTGAAAAGACTCGCCGGGAGGTGTAACGCGGCAGCCTGTATGAAAAAAAAAAAAGGTTCGAAGAGGGTGGCGGGGCGACGTACTTGGCTTTTCGCGCGCACACATGTACACACATGCACACATACACACGCCACCACACACACATGCTGCTTTGGTGTAGTCGTCGCTAATGATTGTTAAATCACTACGGGCAAAATATCAAAGTCAAATTTGTTACACGACACGGCACGCGCACCTCGCAAGTTAATTTCTTTACTTTTAGCCAACTGGCATCCATTTGCTTTCAATTCATTCTTTCCCGCCCGTATACGAAACTTTACGCTTCTCATGCAAAATGGATGTCACCTGAAAAATCGCGGCATAATTTGGCGGTATCACGTGCGTTCCTTACGCAAGCAACAAATGACCATTAAGTGGCGAAAATTCCTTGCCAGTTTTCGCCCTAGGGCGGAAAACGATTAGTTTCTGTCCTGTTTAAAAGGCGGAAACTCCCGTTATAGGACGGAAACTTACTACTTCCCGCTCTAGGATGGAAAACTTGCTAGTTTCCGCCTTAGGGCGGAAAGCGACTAGTTTCCGTCCTAGGGCGGAAAAAATGCTAGTTTTCTAGTTTCCGTCCTGTTTAGAGGACGGAAACCAGCTGATTATAGACGAGGGCGGAAAGCGACTAGTTTCCGTCCTAGGGCGGAAAAATACTAATTTTCGTCCTGTTCAGAAGACGAAAAGTCTCCTATATAGGACGGAAAACCGCTGATTATAGACGAGGACGGAAACTCTCCGCCATAGGGTGGAAACCTGCCAGTTTCCGCCCTAGAAAATCGACTACTTTCCGCCCGGGTCCAAAAACAGTTGGTTTCCAAACAGAACGGAAATAGGGCACCCTCCTTACACTTGTTACAAAAAATATTATACGCACGAGAGACGGAACGACGATTGGAAACTCGCGTGGCTCGTCTTACAATCGTTATCTTTCCGTCCTTGGTGCGTAATATCCCACAAAAAGATGACCTCGCGACAATCGCGAGCGAGTTTCGCTCGATTCAAATGTGCGAGGCATTGGATTTCCGATGAATTTTTGCAACTATCGATTCATTTGGAGGGCGATAAAAATTGTAGCGAAGGAAAGGGGAAGGGGAAGGGGGGAACCCGCCCCACCCACCCACCCCGTACAGGAAAGAAGTGGCGTACATTTCCAAGTTTGCCGAAACGGTAGCAGCTGCTCGCGCCGGTGGTAACTCACACCAATGGAACGGGGCCGATGATGTGCTGGCGGTTGTTCGACAAGTGTCTAACACGCGAGTTATTGAATATCTTACGATAGCGATCGAATACAGATTTAAGCCCCCGAAGCTGAGAAATCTTTCTTTTTTTTTCGCGCCCTTCAGACTTTGCGCAGTTTGGAAATTCACCGGTATCATTTTGTTTCATCCGGTGATAGCGGAGGAAAAGCTCGCATTCGGTGAAAAAAGAAGATCAATGTGGTGTTTATTGTTTAGTTAGTTGCAAACTAAAAAGAATTATTTGTTCAAACTAAAAATATCGGTTTTTGAATGTGGTATTATACTCAGAAAGAAAAATTTATTATTTTTAAATAAATATACGTTGAAAGAAATAAATTCTACACTCAAAAAGCTGCAATTGGATGGTCCATTTACATTAAATGGAATCTATTTGTCATAAATAGAATAATTCTTACAGCAAGAATTTTTAAAAATATTAAGTAGATCTATTAAACATTCTATTATACTTAAATAGACAGTTTTGCAAATATTTATTTGATTTTAATTTTACTATTTTCCAACATATGTTTATTTATTTTTAATAAATAAAGTATTTAAACATTCTTTTTTAATAAAAATATAACTTAAAAAATATTTCGTTAAAATAACTAAGTCCCTTCAAAGAAATTTATTTCTTGCAATTCAAACAAATGGCCTTTATTTGAAGCAAATAATTTCACTTTATTTCAATTACATTTTATCTTTCATTTAATTAAATCTTTTTCAAATAGACCTGTTTATTTAAAATTTATAATTAATTGCTGTCAAATCCCACCCACTGCCTCTTAATTAAAAAAAAATTATAAATATCACTCATATGATTTTTTTTATGACTTCCTTAATTCACCTCATTGGTAATATAAACGATAATTTACGGAAAATCTTTTGCACCTACTGAAAAAAAAGGAGGGAAAAAAAACAATAAAAAGGAAGAAATAAAGCGAAAGCCTAAGTAAATGAAGAGACGGAACGACGGAGGGAGGAAGAAAGACGAGGTGTAAGAGCGCAGGGGGGTGAGGGGGGGGGGGCTGAAAAGTTGCCGGCGGAGCTGTCATTGTCGGCAGTGTTCGTAATTGAGTGCGCTCAATATCGGGCCGTCTTTAGCGCCCGAGATGGGATGGGAAGCGCGCGCGAACGCGCCAACTTTTTTCATATACCAATTAGAATATTTAGCATTGATTTAAGGGTGGCGCGCGCGAGCAGGTATTAACGGTCGAACGACGCGATAAATCCCGAGTGTCGATGCCCGTTAAGGAGCCCGCCCGCCCGTCTCGCGGACTGCTCGGCGTTGGTGGCAGTGGTGGGGGGATGGGGCGCGGAGGGGGGGGCCTAAGGTGGAAGGAGTAGAGTCGCGGTGGTGGGGGGAGTTCAAACGTCATCTCGAAGGAGGCATGCGAGTGCGCGACAGCGAATGCTAAACTTTACGAGTTAGGCAAACTCTCGTAATATTAATCACGCCCTATTCCACGGGAATCGCCTGCGAAGTATTATATCGCGCGCGCGCGCGCCAAACTCGCACTCGTAAAAATGGCTACCCGCGCGGGGCTATTTACGACTGTTTTTCCGGGGGCTTATTTCGTCGCGGCGCAATCGACGGCGGCGGAGGAGGCCAGGTCCCCGGGTAGGCAGCCCGCGCGCATTATTGCCCGCGGCAATTCGTCGCCGCGCGATTACGCAGCCGGATCGGCAGATGAAAACGATAAATAACCATTGCGAGGTAACGAGGCGAGGGGGCCAAACGACGCCCGGAGAACGCCAGCCAATCCCCCCCCCCCACTTCCCCCCTCGGCTCTTACCTTCTCGCATCAGTTCGGTTCCACATATATTCGCCTTCGATTTCCCTACAATTATCCCGTCAGTTCTATCACCGCCAACACTTAGAGACAAGTGTTATTTAATTATTTCTATGACACCCTAGGAGAGTCTTCGGAATGGATATGTCACTTGAATCAATTTTCTAATATACTTCGGGGAAGTAGACTTCCAATTTAACCAGTCATAATAGTTGCGTTTAAGAATTTTGTAATGTATTTCTTTCTCGTCAATAACTTTTCTAGTGAAAGGTTTAAAAATGAAACGTAAAATATATGGTCCATATATGGTCCATATATGCTTTAACAATTTCATATAAGGAATTAAGAAATTCATACATGAACATATATGTTTTTCCTTAATCCATATATTGCCATGTATGTGGTTTACCTAAATCCATATATGGCCATATATGTGGTTTTCCCTTAATCCATATATTGCCATATATGTTTTCCCTTAATCCATATATAGCCATGTATGTGGTTTTCCCTTAATCCATATATTGCCATATATGTGGTTTTCCCTTAATCCATATATTGCCATATATGTTTTCCCTTAATCCATATGATATAAGTCAGCAATTGATATAATATTCTAGCCATATATATCCATATATAAATTTCTTATTCCCTTATATAAAATAAATAAATCATCTGTATCCAGTTAAATAAATAAAATGTTGCCACAGACTCAGCCACAAGTGGCACCAAAACATATGCCAAACATGGCTTTCGCCCAAACCTTGCGACTTAAACATATCACACTTGTGGGTGGTTGCCGTTACGGTACCAAAACGGCATTTTCATACCGTTATTCATAATAGCAAAACTAGATGGTTAAATATTTCACGTCAAATGAATAAATAATTGCAGGCGTACGCCAATGAAACGGTCTAAATTGCCATCTACCTTGCCTCCGCGAGACACGTCTTCTCCTCGTGGGAATGAGAAGAGGATGATTGATAATTCTTTAACTTTGCCACGAATTTTCCCACATTTCCCCGCTGCAGTTGAAAGTCCAATGGCTTATTGGCCTGGGCATTAGTACGAGTCAGGTTGTCAGGTGGCATCTAATAAGACGCGGCGCAGGCTTCATAAATGGCTTATTCAAATTGCAGAAAATAAAGGAAGACAAAGGCCAACGCAGGCAGCGGCTACGAGCTTTGTCCCCGGATTAACGTCACGATGACCATTTCGTTTCTCGCTAATGCTCTTTTAATGGCAACCCCGGACCCGCGATACCGCGCACATAACCACGAAAGAAAAAATAATAAATTCCCGAGAATGACTCTTGCTTATCATTCTGCCTGATGACGAACCTTTCCCCCCCGAGCAACGTTCATACGCTTTAATTCAATACAGTGCCATCAGAATGCCACCAGAATTCCATTAGTAAAAAGTCTGAAACTGAACGAGCGATAAATTCAACGGATGAATTCAACAGTCAAGTGAAAAAGTGAAGAGAAAGATAGGTAGGGTAAAATCAGTGTGGGTAAAATGGCTTATTCTACTTCCTAGATAGGTAGAAGCTAGATCCTTCTAGACCTCTAACTAGAATTTGGATAAGTAAACTATTAAATATAACAATAATAATAAGAAGAAGAAGATGTGTATTGCTTTTATACCATGAGTAGGTACCATAAGTCCTAACCATTGATCCATCCTGAATTATTAAATAAATAACCTACTACAAAAGTACACCATTCTCCATGCTTTTAGGGTTACAGATACTTTTCTCCCTATAGATAGGTAGGTATAGATAGTAAAAAGTCATTGGGCCCGTTTATCAAAGGATCCAATGACGTTGTTTGGCAGCCTATTCATAATCGACCCATCTTCAAGTGGACGAACATTCGTCTGGACCTGGACAGTGCCACTAATTACACATAATAGGCAAGATCATTATATTCTGATATAACGTCAGAATGCACTATTAACAGCTCGCTCCATCTGCATTTCATTGCTATGCATGAGTACGGCGGAGCCGGATGATTTAATTAGATGTAAACGTCGCTTATTGTCAAGTTAATGAAATCTAAGATGATCATCTGAGATGCATCCCGACAACAGGGGCTCGATGATTTGATGAGCTGGATGGTGTCGCCTTAAATCCCACCAAGTGTTTTCAATGGTCCCAAACCTTCCTTTCACTCAACGTCAAGTCAATTGAAATGACATGGCCAAAAGAGATGATTGGTTGATGATGATGTTCCAGCAGTAATAGCAAAACAAAAGTACCGTTACGTGCCATTTTTTCCTGGCGAACGAAGAATTGTAAATGGTTACAGTTGGGAAGGTAACTCTTCAGTGGAGACAGTTCCTAAAGTGGTAAATTTGCTTGAATTCATTTATCCAATTAATAGGTTGGTGGAAGCTCGAAAGAGTGGCTGGTAAATAATGGCCCGGATCGGCTGTTTTCGCATTGAGCCGGCCAAATGGACGGTTAGCTTTGCCCTGGCGTAAAGTTGCCAATTGGGAAGTAACATCGCGCAATAAGACGTCATATCTCTCCGCCAACTTTTTCGCATGATTTAACGGGGCGCTCCTTGTTTGTTCCATTACCGCGGGGTGCGCGCGCGAGAGACATCTCCACGTAACAAACTTGGCCATTCATCAGCGCTCATCGTACCAACGGGAGCGGTAATTTAATAAACGCGGCGAGCGGAACATTAGCGGAAATTTACTTCGACTTCGTCTCCGGCATCCGCAGAGCACTTAACCGTGGTTTTCTAGACTGCGCCGGCCGGAAAGTACCGTAATAATTTCGCGTTAGCGAGATTTCCAAGTGACACATACGTAAGACTGCGCATACGCTGGGGTCGACGCACACTCATCACCCCAAGGTCCCATCTCCTTTTTCCTTCCCTCCTGCTACCCCTCTCTCACTCGCTCTCGCTCTTCCTCCCCTCCTCCGTCTCTCTCTCTCTCGGTTGCTTTTTTCATCCCTCTGCTAGGCTGCTTCGACTTTTTTCTTTCAAACTCACTTTTCGGGATCAAGTAATTTATTGCACATCCAGATGGAGCAATTTTGCAACTTTCGTCGACGTGTAGTACATCTTGGAATATGTTAACATATTCCTGGTAGATATTGCAGAAATATTAAACTTATCTCATATTTTGGGCTTGGACTTCTATCGCCCCAATTTTCCTCCTCATTTTGCTATTAGGCTTATCAATCTTTAATTTATAACGACTCTGTCGATGGCGAGAGGTAAATGTTGAGCTTTTATTTTTCAAGCTCATTACTTTGCCAATATAAAAGCATTAATTTTTCTTGCCTTCTTATTTGTTTCTTTTTCTTTTTGTCGAAAGAACATAATTTCCCACAGTTTGCATAAATCCTCGAATTTTCTATACAAAACAAGTACCAAGGTATTCTCTTCCCTTCGTATAAACTGCGCTGCTGCAATTACTCTTGGACTCACAATTAATAAGCAGCTTACTACGCCATCCTCCGCCTCCTTTGAGCATAATGCTACCTTCATAAACTAAGTAATAATTATTTCAATGTAAACATCTTGTTATCCAACATTTTTACACTTTCATTCGTTTCGAATAAATCACGAAAAATGTGAAACAATACTTAGGAACAGGGAAAAAGACAAATTAAGCGAATTAATATTCCCCCTCCTGCTTTGTTTGATGTGTACAGATGGATTAATGTCAATTTAATTGATACAGATAATATATATATATATATAGGTAAAGTAATGTGACACAAAAATATGAATTAAAAAAAGGAAGAAAAAAGTACAAATATTCATTTTGTGTTACCTCAAATCTCATATGTCATGAATGTAAGAAAAAAGAAAGAAAGAAACTAATAATCCATGATATAAAATTTACAATTCAATAAAATTACAAATTTTATGTACTCTCACTTGAATAAAAGAAAAAAAAATGCACCATAATTGTTTGCTTAATAATTTATTTGCATTAATATCCTAGATTTACACACTATAGTAATAATATTATCAACGGTAAAAGGTATTCACATTAAAATTGGAGCACTAATTAGAACTTTTGGGTTTCCAAGCTTCAATTTTTGGCTGCGTAGTGGAGTATGGAACGTAGGCATGTTTTGTGCCTGACATGTTTTGAGTATGAGGTAACATCCATTTGTACTTTGGCCTGTTGGGATCTTTATGAGGGGGCAAATCCGTTTTATAGTGCATCCATCCAAACCATTCAGGTGGAATTTGTGATCCATCATAATTAAAGCCAACTCTATCCGAATATATTACCCATCTATTTCGACCTACAAATCAAAAATCAATTGATATAATATAATAGCAAATTTGTTGTTGTCAGCTTTATAAATATTTTCTATTTCTAAAAACGTTTAATTCCACTTAACATTGTAAAATTGTAGTAGTAAATACTGAACTATTATCAATTTTATATTATTTTATACAAGTGATGTTGAAAATTTAGAAAAAATCAATAAAATTACTTAAAAGTATATATATATAATTTTACTGACTTTTTTTTATTATACTTAATATATTTCTTACTTAAAATATACAAAAAGAAATATATCTTTGTATTATATTCAATTAAATCAATGTAACAAACTTAATTTTAATACAAATAATATATATTTTTAAATATACTATACTTAATTGATGTATAAATATTTTGTGTTTTCAATTTATGTGAAATAATCCATTACTATTATTAATTTATAATAAATTTTAATTTTTTCCAACCATGGTAATCTCATTAACATTCAAATGTCTATAAAAATTATGTAAAAAAATAAAGGCAAATAAATAAATACATGAATGAATTATGAATGAAAGATATATTAATACTTTCATTTTAAATAATTTTTAAATGTAATATTTCTTTATTATAAGCTATTATTGATTCTGGTTATTTATAAGCAAATAAATAACAATTATAAAATGTATATATATAAATATAATAAAAAAAATAAATATAAATATAAATAATGCATTATTTCACACATTATGCAATCATTAAAAAGAAAAGTGAATAAAAATATGTCAAATAGGACGATATAAACAAAACTTTTACATACCATAAAAATACATATTATTTTCATAATATTTATTGCCAAATTGGTCCTCTCCCACGAGTGTTCCTGTTTTTAAATCATCAGTGCTACAAAAATGATAATGATTTTAAGAAATGAAAATAATTTCACCTTAAAATATTTCTGTCAAAAAATAAACTGTTTCGTAACCTAACCAAAAAATTTCATTCAAATTCACGGGTAAAAAATATATCCCACCGTAGAACAGGTGGAATAAAATTATAATAAATAAAATTGTATTAAATACTTACTAAAATAGCGTTTTTATTGAACCAAAAACTCCTCCGTTTTCTTTAATTATACGAAAAAGTCGAGCAAATTTATCCAAAGCCAACCACTTGGTAAGAGCCATTTTGGACTTTAAAACAATTCTTCTTTATCGATTGTAGAAATACACAAATTCTAATTGTATATAACCGAAACAAAAGATTATATTAAAACGCGAATCGAGTATCAATTATTTTTTTTTTTAATTTTTGTAACAAATATTTCATTTACACTTCGTGCTTTCTTTTTCATTTACTATTTTGTATATTCTAAAAACCGGTAAGAGCTGCCATCTACACGTGCAACAACTTGCAACTGACACTTTGTATCCTACGATCTCTCTGAGAGTTCAGTCGGTAAACAAATATCTGTCGATAATAATTCAACTATATATTTTAAATGACATTTTCATGTTTACAAATATGAAATTCTAAAAGCAACAGAATGCAAATAAACGGGTATGAAATTGAAGTAATGAAAAAAGAAAAAAATTTTTATAGTAAAATTCAGCATGGAAACAAGGACACCCAATAGGATGCCTTCGATCGGTACTTTACAGAAAATAGTTGGAATGAGTTGGAATTTAACGACTGACGTAGATGCCGGGATTCGTCTTGGACATACGATGATGAACATTTAACCCTTTTAACCCGCCAAAAAATAAGTCGTGTGATTCCTCCTGTGGTAAAAGGTCCAAATAGAACTGAGAATAAAAAGTTGTTGGGCAATCATTTAACATTTTGCAATGGGAATTTAAGAAAAAAGAGAAACGTTATAAACTTAATGATACATGATATCCCTAGTAGGAAGAGATATCGTACGATATCCCACAAATATTTTAAAATAATATCTTTATGTCCAATCCAAGAAATATCTGTGGTATATACCTAGGACATTTAATCTCCCAATAATATACTAAGAATATTTTTGGGATTGGACATAAAGATATTATTTGAAAATGTCTGTGGGATATCGTACGATATCTCTTCCTACTAGGGATGGTATAATATCAAGGGAAATGTAGATATGGTCCAGACGCATTCCAGGGGGTGGAAAACAATGCTGAAAAATGTTGAAAAACGCTGAAAAACAGCTAAAATTGGGATTTTCAGCATTTTCAGTATTCTTTTCCACGAGGAAATGCTGAAAAGTCCCAATTTTAGCAGTTTTTCAGCATTCTTTTCCACAAGGGAATGCTGAAAAGTCCCAATTTTAGCAGTTTTTCAGCGTTTTTCAACATTTTCAGCATTCTTTTCCACAAAGAAATACTGAAAAGTCCCAACTTTAGCAGTTTTTCAGTGTTCTTTAACATTTTTCAGCATTTTTCAGCATGTTCAGCATTTTCAGCATTCTTTTCCACAAGGAAATACTGAGAAGTCCCAACTTTAGCAGTTTTTCAGTGTTTTTCAACATTTTTCAGCATTTTCAGCATTCTTTTCCACAAGGAAATGCTAAAAAGTCCCAATTTTAGCAGTTTTTCAACTTTTTTCAGCATTTTTCAGCATTTTCAGCAGTCTTTTCCACTAGGGAATGCTGAAAAGTCCCAATTCTAGAAGTTTTCACAATTTTTCATCATTTGGCCATTTTTCACGTCACTCGAAGATCGCCCTTATTTTTTGCCCTTATTCAATCGCACGTGCCGAAACTAACGAGAGCGGGACGGAAGGAGAATAGAAAGGGACGAGAAATGTGGTTTTAGAATAATTGTAAAGCAGAAGCCGATAAATTGGCCGAGTGGAAATATGACAAGTTTCGACACGTGTGTCTCGGCTCGCTCGGGCCGCTACATTGTTGCACACATTTAGTTGCCGATGAGAATCAATTTCGTTCAATATCCCTTAATTGAGATGATATTAAAAGCCACGGGGAGTCCGCCGGAGCGGTCTGCATGGAGCGTCGCTCCATTATTTTTACGTGTAACGCGCCGCCATAATTCGTCGCGATGACGCTCGACGAAATTTCCCAAATTGAACGACAAAGTGCCTATTATTGACCGCCTTACTTTACGCACCCAAACGGCAAAGCGTACCCGAAAGTAATAAAAATATATTTTCATTACAATCGACTCGTCTCGCACGATTACGCGCGTGTATTAATCATTACGAATGTAATCGTTAAATTTCAAATGAAATATTATTGATTGGACCCTGTGACATAGTTTTCCCCCCCACGGACGAATATTTCGTGGCCTTTCAACTGGCAATCGTTTTACAGATATCGCTACGCTAGATCTCTCCCAATTAATGAACTCCCGTCAACCGTTTAAATTTCGCCAAGTCCAGTTCAACGTCCAGGTTCAACGGGTAAAGGTTGCCCCAAATGTCTGGAGCTACGTGAAATAACCTGCCGTGTAACTTTGGCCTTTATTGTCATTGGACGATGATCATTTTTTTACTCGTAGTTTAGAGGGATGGGGAAAAAAATTTTTTTTTAATAAAAAATTTACTAATTTGGCCATTATACTTATAGAGTATCATTATATGGAAAATTGAATGATTGAAATTTGTTAAATTAGCACTAGTAAAAAGGAAATGTGTATGTCCATATATCGACTATATCAATCATATATGTCCATATATCGACCATATCGATCATTTATAGCCATATATAGAGTTAAGGAAAAACATACATGGTCGAATATGGATTAAGGAAAAACATATGTCCATATGTCGAACATATCGACCATATATACCCATATATCGATCATATATGGATTAAACGAAAAATATATATGTCCATATATCGACCATGTATAGATTAAGGAAAAACATATATGGATTAAACGAAAAACATATATGTCCATATATTGACCATATATGGTCATATATTGATTAATCGAAAAACATATATGTCCATATATTGACCATATATGTCCATATATTGACCATATATGGTCATATATTGATTAATCGAAAAACATATGTCCATATATTGACCATATATGATCATATATAGATACAACGAAAAACATATATGTCCATGTATCGATCATATATCAACCATATATGGATTAAGGAAAAACATGTATCCATATATGGACTATATATCAACCATATATGGATTAAAGAAAAACATACATCTATATATAAATTGTTTATTTCCTCACATGACATTGTTTAAACATATAAGGACTATAAATAAGTCATGCATTTGTCAGCTTTACGAGAAATGTTGTCCATTATTCTTTTCTATTTATAGTGGAATACGTTTACAAATGCTAAAGAGTTCGTTATATTGTTTGTTAAGTGAACTAAAATAACTTTGAACTTTGAAAATGTGTCGTAAATAAAATTTATCAAGCAGAAAAAGAGAGAGAGAGGGAGCGCGAGAGAGAGGCGAGAAATCATAGCTTATTTAAAGTTGACTGGATAAACTAAGTCCGTAGTGCACCGTTAAAAAATGAAGCTTGAAAATATAGATGCAGTTGTTGTGTCGGGGTTCGCGCGAAATTCAAGCGCGTACGAATAAATGCATTATTTATTCGTTTACGGAGAAAAGGAGATTTGCATGCGAAAAAAAATTGCTCGAAAATAAAGGAAAAAGACGAGGAAGGAAAAGGAGAGAGAGAGAGAGAAAAAGAAGAAGGAGGAGTTTGAGGGATTTTTGGAATCTGCCACTTTGCAATAAATTCGCGTCACGACGGTGTCGCTGATTTGACGTAAGAAAATTCACCTCGTTGACTTTTGTGCATCGATAAATAAATAACTGTATCTCAGACGGTTGACATTTATCTCCGGGTTAAACATATCCCCCGTATCCAATGGTAGGTTAGTTTTGTATAAGCACGAAATTTTATTTTCGTAAACTGTATCGATTCACGGAAAGATTTCAATTCTCCAATTCAATTTTATGGCATTCAATTAATGATTGAAATTCAATTTAATAATATTTATCGGCTTGACGTCCAAAGTCCGCAATACTTTCGATTATTGTAGTGCCACACGGAAAAAAAAGTTTCAAGAGCACACCTAAATGTTTATATGCACTATATAAACAGTATGGTAATATTCGGAACACCTAAATCAGTATAGATACCGCAACCAGACTCGTTTAATAGATTTCATTTG
>JABFPN010004782.1:0-14377 GCA_022817305.1 Leptoteleia sp. ZL-2020 | reverse complement strand
AAAATGAAGTTTCACTACATTATAATAGTAAATTTTACATTTTACCACTTAAGTAGTAATATTTTACCATTTAAATCGTACAACTTTTACCACTTACATGAAAATAGGTTTACCATTTATATAGTACAATTTTACCACTTTTATAGTGTACTTTACCATTTATGCTGTAAGTTTTACCACTTCGGTCTCTCTGTGTGCCCGGGTAAAAATCTATATATACCACGTAAATGGTAGAATATATATCCCAGGTGGAAATTTTTAAATGGTGCAGTATTGCATTAGTACTGGTGGACGGTAACCGACCGTTGGTATGCAACATTGGCGCAATACTGGTATGAAACGCCAATTTACTTTGCGCCAGTACTGGTGGCTAACCATCGGTCGCCAGTACTGAACCAATGTTGAGCCATTATTAATAAAATACTAATATATATATATTAATATTAATATTAAACAAATTAGGAAAGAATTTATATATATATATATATATATATATATATATATATTTTAATCAGGGTTAACTCTGACAATTCTTACTAGGGTTATTTAATAAACCGTGGAATATTAATTTTATTGATATCATAACATGAAAAGATCGTGTCACAAAATTAAAATAAAATTGTATATTAATACCATTGTATACAGTTTAAGGCAGGTTACAACCGAAACAACCGAATAGAAGTAACCAATGAAAATATACATGCGCTAAATACGTGCGCAATTGCGCCATGCTGAAAATGGGAGCGTTTCCGGTCTCGAACACGTGGAAAATGGGAGCGTCGAGTGTATATACTTACCACAATATTTTTCATTTTTTATATACAAAAT
This sequence comes from Leptoteleia sp. ZL-2020, assembly GCA_022817305.1. Lineage (NCBI taxonomy): Eukaryota > Metazoa > Arthropoda > Insecta > Hymenoptera > Scelionidae > Leptoteleia > Leptoteleia sp. ZL-2020. The sequence continues at coordinate 13,549 of JABFPN010004782.1, read as the reverse complement.
GTATATCTATGTGGTTCCATTTATGCTTGCATATGTGTTATATACTATGTTATGTACAAGTGTTCATACATGCCACGTTGTAAGATATATATAAGGTACTTCATAAGGTACTTCCTGGAATAAAAACATTCTTTTTTAATTCAGTTATAAAATTTGTATTATTAACGTAAAATTATTATATTATGACATTAACATAGTTAAATGTTGAATTATTACATTTAAATCGCTAAGGTGAAACATTATATCCGCATACTATGCAATTTATCAGATATTTATTTCAGCGAATCGATTTGTTGCAGTCCTTGCATGTGCACGCGGAATAAAGTTGGCACAAAAATTACTATACTTTATAACAAAGCTGACATTAAACATTTGCATGCGGCATTTTAATAAACTGATATTAAAAAGTGCAATGTCATATTGTCGTACGGAACATTCAATTTTAAAAAAGGTTATAAGGTAAACAATCATTTTTATTGTATTGGATACAATAACTTGTACAATTTATTATTAAAGAAAACAAAAAAATAGAAAAAATGTGATCGAGAAATGGAATTTGACATTTGGTCATGACCTTGCACTTACATTGAGAAAAAAGTTGGGATAAAAATTATTATGCTATATGTAAAAATTCATATTATACTATTAATCGTATAAAAATTCCCGAAAAGGTTTTTCTTAGTGAAATTTAAAAAGCGAACGTAAATTGGATTTTACATAAACTCGTACTTGTGCAAATTATCCGCCTCTAAATTACAGTTGTTTTTGACATTCCTTAGACCGCCGAAGGCTTGATGTTCCGTAACTCCTAATCACTGTAATACGGATGCGAATTTCGACCGCCGTTGATTAGCAAAAACACCGCGAAACTTTGGGCTACCGGGTTTCCATTATTTGTATTTCGATGAGAAAACTTACAAATTCGTCGCTCCGGGCCAGCGTGCTCGTTCGCATTGTAGTCTTAAAGTACGAAAAGGGATTGGGGGTGGTAATTGAGCCGGCAAGTTAATTGTACAGCGATCTTTACGGACGTCGGTGCGCGGACCGAAATTGTTATTGTTATTTTATGACTCACTTACTGTTAAGTGATGGCGTGATTTTCTATTTTCAATGAATCACCTCCAATGGTTTCTTCTATGAATGTCATTGTTCATCCACAATGAGTACTGTAACAGCAAAGGAAGAAAAAAATAATGAGAAAAAGTTTAATAAAACGAATTTACATTTAATAGTACATTAAGAGAAATATTACACTGAGAAAAAAAATATGTTAAATTTTCGTATATAATTAGGAAACTGAAACTATATGTAACGTATAAGAAATTTTCAAATTAAATATATGAAAACTTAGCATATATATTACACTACTTTATATAATTATGTTTCCTTTTCGCATACTTAATGCTAAGCTTTCATACATTTTATTTGAAATTTTCTTATACTTTCCGTATAGTCTCAGTTTCCTAACTATATACGAAAAATTAATATATTCTTTTTCTCAGTGTATGGAAAATTTCCAATAATTTATTGAAAACTAATTAAATCGAGCAGATTTTCACTTATTTTCAAAGTTTAGATTAATTGTTATTATAGTTATAATAAAGAATAATTTAAAATTGAAAAGAACGAAATAAACAATTGAAGAGATTGTTCAATTTTATATTCTTCTCCATTATAACTATGTCAAAATTAATCTGAACTTTGAAGAAAACAAGTGAAAATCTGCTCGATATAGTTCGTTTCTTATGAGTCATTGGAAATTTTCCATAATATTTATGTCAGTGCAGTACAAAAAACTTTCTATCAATGTACTTATTTTTATCATAGATTAATTGTTTAAAATTATTACATTTAATTTCTCAATAATATGACATTTGTTTTCGAGCAAAAGAAAAGCAATTAATAAAATAAAAGAAAACTTTAAATTCACGATGATTAATATACATCTAATTAGTTTGTTTTTTTAATAAATAGCATTTTAAATATAATAATTAGATGTTATTTGTAGATTAATTTTAACATTCTTAAGTGCAACATTTAGATATAATTTATAGATTAATTAATGAGCTTAAATACAACATTTTGATATTAGTAATTAAAGCATATACAACGAAATTATCAGTACATTGTTAATAACAATAATCGTCCGAGTCTATATTTATATAATTACCGTTAATAACATTTTAATTTTTTATTTCATTTACCTTATCGCTTTATCATTAATAAAGATTTCTTGTTTATCATTAATAAATTGTTGTCGCGAAACAACTTAAAACGGTGTATCAAAAAAAAAAAAAGTTATCGCGACCCTCTATCTGCTCACCTTAACCCAACCTTGAAAACGCGAACGATATTTAAAATAAACCGTAACACGAGATTTGACGCGGAGACTCGTCCCAAACGCGATTCATTTTATTATGTTACGTCATAGCCTGTCGCCGCTATTGTTATCGGCGTTTCGTAATTTATGAACGCTTCCCGGTCGCGCGCACTCTTGCTTTATAATTAAAATTCAATTACACCGCTTATACCCCCCCCCCCCAACTTCCCTCCCGCAATCCCAGCCGGACCGAATTTCGGCGTTAAAATATTGTGCCTCGCATTGGAACCACTCGTTATCTGATTATTATAAATTACAATATAATTATTGTTGCACGCTTTAAAGTAGACGTTTTAATATTACAGCTTTCTTGTTACATAATGCGTTAAATGCACTCAGAAAAACACATTATATATATGAAATTTATGTTAAATGTTTGGACACATTTGGTTATATAACATATGTAATTATAAATTGAACCACACAAACATATATTTTTTATAAGTAGAATTATCATATTTATATCTGCTTCATATATAAATTTTTACTTGGGACTATTAAGAGCAATAAAAATGATATTCATAAAACCAATTTTTTGTTGTACTTTTTGTAGTAAAAGCTACTAAGTAATTTTCAAATTCGATGAATAATTTAGAAATCTTTGTTCTTTATATTTTATATAAACTTGTATATTTATATTTCATTAAAAATCACATTAATTCTTTAGCATTGACATAAATTGAGATATCATTAGAAAATATTATCTTCAAACCCGTCCAGTGCGTAATATTATTTTGTAACTGCTGTTGGTTTTGCGAAGATTCATCATTATGAATCCGGGGAATTATGAGACGCAATTCCCCTATCCCCTCTCTCCCGTTCCAATCACATTTATTAAACCCCATTACAACCGCATTAAATCAGCCCTTCAGGTAGCTCGAGTGAAATAAAATTGTGGAAAATTTGCGCGGTTTAATTTACAGTTTAAGGATAGCCGAAGGTACGGGCGACGTTGTCTGGGGACGCAAATCTCCCTAGACGAAGGCTGGTGACGAAGTGGTAGAAAAAAATAAAGTTGAAAAGGCAGCAGCGAAATAAACTTTGCGTTTACTTCGTCGAGATTTCGTATGTTAAAAGTATTATTTTCATCCGAGCTGCACATGTAATGCCGATTATGGGCTATTGGGAAGCATCGGGTAACGGTTGGCAACTGAAATTTGGCCAGGTCCTAGAGTAAAACACCTATAGATTAGGGCACACTATAAATGTTAAATCTTGCTAATTTTAAATAATTATAAGTTAATATTTGTAACAGTTTAGTGTCAGTATTACGCCAACGGTCATTTATCTATTGGCAAACAAACGGCAATCAACCAACTGTCGACTCCGAACATATTGAACCATAAATAACTTTCTAAACCCTATGTAGTAACAACAGTCGTATGCCAGTACCGGGCCTACTCTTCCCCGTTTATCAAGACTGACAAAATACAGACTTTTCTGTATGGATTTCCAATATACTTCAACTGTAAACCAAGTGATGCTTGTGAGAAACTTTTCTGTTCTTTAATATCCTTTCAAGCAACATTTTTCTCATTCTTTACAATCAAGCAATTTGATTGACTAACCAACCGATGACTCACTGCAACTTTAGGTATATTATCAACTTATTAGGACAGGATTTTAAATTGTTAGTCAGGACTTTGCAATTTCTCAGCACTTTCCAGTCACTGTAATGCCACTGGTAAAGGTAAATCTTTACATGCAGATTGAATAAAAAATATCACATGTTTCACGTTGTAATGTACTATTATAACGACGATCAAATGCGAAAGTTCACAACGGCTGGAGAACACTTAGCTTACACAACAGTGTTTTGTCAAGTTTCCATTTAGAAACAAACCGTAATTCGTCACGGATTGTGACAGGGCTGCAATGAAAATTGAATCAAATCCCAGCGAATATACAAACAGCAACAGCAAAAGCAAAACGAACGACATGGTACGTGCTGTTTTTTCTCGCAATCCACGAGTGTTTGTTTTGATTAAGACCATTGGCCCGGAAATTTATTGCGAGTCAGCGGATGAGAAACCAGTAGGCAATGTTCTACAGTACTGGTACAGTGCTGGTAAATTAGTTTACCAGTACAGTGACGGAATGGTGCCAGTAATGGAGTGATAACACTGGGCCAGTGCCCTATAACTAAACGTACCAGTTGTATACCTATACCCTACCAGTAATCATCCAACGTTGCTCTTGCATTGAACAATTTTTTTAAATCACCAGTACTGGTTCAAGTCTGGATTAACTATGGCGTTGATATTTTGCCTGGCATGTCTTGCATCTGGTTATCTTCTGTTTTTGTTGATAATCAAGCTCAAACCAGTACCGACCCTATCTGTTTACCAAAGTCTGGCTGACAGTACTGGGCCAGAATCGGACCCCGTAGGTCGACTCTGGCAATTTCCCATAGGGAACCTACCTAGGAAACTAGGCAAGATCCTATAACTATCTAGGTACCTATCTAGGAAACTAGCTGATCTTTATAGCTACACCCTAGCAGTATTCATCCAACGTTGGTCTTGCATTGAACAATTTTTTTAAATCACCAGCACTGCTTCAAGACTGGATCAGCTATGGCGTTGATATTTTGCCTGGCATGTCTTACATCTGGTTATCTTCTGTTCTTGTTGATAACCAAGCTCAAACCAGTACCGGCCCTATCTGTCTACCAAAGTCTGGCTAACAGTATTGGGCCAGAATCGGTCACAGTAGGTCGAATCTGGCAATTTCCCATAGGGAAGGGTTATTCGCGAACGAACCCTGCTCTGTTCGTATAATAAAGAATTTCGTATACCCGCAAATTCAGACGCCTGCCATAATGGTGCGTCGTCTTAAAAGGATTCCACTTGTGGCGATGCTCTCGAAATGACTCGCCGCAATTCACCGAAAAGTCGATGAACCCCCCTTCCACCCCCCTGGATTTCTCTGTTTTAACTCGATAGAGTCGTTAAAAGCATTGCATTAGGGAGCGAATCACTTAATCGCGTTATGGCGGGAAAATTTGAATATTGAAACATTGATATGACGATTGAAGCGGACACTTATTGAAATGGATAATAACGTTGCGCGGGGGGAGGATATCAATCGGCCGTGATGGAATTTAGTTTAACAAGCTTTTTACGATTGGCGGGAAACTTTGAGCAATTCAAATTGAATATAAACACTCGCGATTGTTTTCATCGCAAATCCTTTTAGAAATTTCAATAATTGAATCAATTTTCGAAACGGGTAGGGTGGACTCTTCCCGCCGTCACCGTTACTAAGTGAAATAAAACGCAAACCAAATAATAAGTAAATCCCCCCCCCGTGCCTTCCTCGGAGGGCGGGAATTTTGAAATAAGTGTAAAGGGTTTTTTTTACGAATTAATGGGTGGTAACGTGGATTAATTGAAAATACAAAGGGAAAAAGCGAGGGAAACAAAACAATTTTCCGGGCATCAAAACAGTTCCCCGGTTGTCGGGTGGAAAATTGCGGAGGAAAATATCTAAAATAAACACCGCGGTGGAAAAGAAGAAAATAAAAAAAAAAAGAATAGACCGACTTTTATGAAATGTCAGCAATTTTAAATAATTCGCGGTGGAGTAATTCTTTCGTAAAAGCACTCGGCTGGTAAAACGGGTTGTACATTCGGAAGACTTTACTTTTAAGAAGATAAACGTATTTCAGCCGGTCGATCTTTTTTTTTTTTACAACTACTACACGAGAGTCTCGTTCTTATCTGAAACCGGCGGTTGCAAAATTTATCTCGCCTTTTTCCAAATAATTCAAGGCGGGAATTTAAACTGAAGGTGAATGGCGGCCGGTTGCGTGTATGTGCAATTAATATTGACGCGCGCTCCTGTTTCTTCGGTGCGATACCTTCTTAGTTCGGATCTTCAAAAAATAATAAGACAATTATGTGAAACAATGCAGACGCCGGTGTTGAATGGCGCCATTTCGACTTGCTGTCTATAGAGATATTGTTGAATTATATGCTTTTAGCAAGCTGTTGAAATATATTTAAATGTGGTCGTCTACACCGAGAAAAATAAATAGCATATTTATCAATAAATCCTGGAATACTGAACCTATACGTTCTTTGTATGTGCATCACTTATAATTTTTGGGAATTTTTTCTATACACATTGTATAGTATTCTATGTTTATAGAACTGTATGCATTACATATACTTAGTTTTTCCATAAATTATTATAGTTACACCTACAGAGTACATATAGGTTCAATACCCCAGAATTTATTGATAAATATACTATTTCATTTTTCTCAGTGTACCGAAAGGAATAGATTAAGAAAGAAAAAAATGGTCTTGAAAGTATGGAAATAATCCTTTTAATCGACGTTTGGCAATATGTCAGTGACCAGTAATAATTTTCTAGTAAGAATTTTTTAAATTATTTATAAATGACATTAAATAAAATTGTTTGAAGAGTATACTGAAGGTATAAAAATTTACAAATCAGAAAAGATAAATGAGTTGTGTTAATGGTTGGGCCAGTTTAGTGCCAGTACTACCCCAACAGTCACTTATTTTATGGTAATCCACTAAAGGAACGACTATTGGCCTTAATAAATACATATTTCAATATAAATAAGTATTAAACATTTATAGAAAGTGCCAGCCATGTATGCCAGTACTGAGCCTACTTTTACCCGACTGTCATTACTGACAAAAAATAGATTTTTCTACACTGAGAAAAATTCATGAGCTACTTTCAATTCCACGGTGAGCTTACGTATAATTGTTAAAGTGAAACGAATTGTGCTGAAAACAAGTGAAAATAATCGTTAAAATCAACTTCTTCAAGTACTTGTTATAGTTTTTCTTCAACAAACCCCAATCAGCTCTGAAATCAAGACTCTTGGAGTTGATTCAATTATATATCAGTTGTTATAAGTTCTTCGTGGAGTTGACTGAACTCCACCAATATGACTTGACTGAAGAAATATCATACATTTGTTTAAAACTCAGCATGGAGTTGTGCGTATTTAAGTTCACGATGGAGTTGACAGTAGCGAATATCGTTTGATTCAAACCTCTTTTTTTTTCAGTGTACCCGAGATGTTACTCTAAAAAGTCAAAATATCTAGGTTCAAAGTTAACTTTAAATCGCTATTATTTTCATGTTAGTATTATCGATTCCTCCTACATGGAGTAGCCGTAAATTTTACGATTAGAAATTGCCATTTAACCGCGCGCAGTGCCACCTTTAAAAACCCTTTCACCCCCGGGGGCCAAAGTGGCGATTTTTTTTTTAGCGCCATTCGAATGCCGGAACTCGATTTGGCGGAACCGCCAGTCGCACTCTTAATCGTCCAGTTTGATAAGGCCGCAGTTTTTAAAGCCGTAATTAGCATTGTAACGTTCTCCATTCAACTTGCCAAAGTCGAGCGGGGTGTGAGAAGCCCTGGTCTCTGCCCCCCCCCCCCTTTCTCTTGACGCACCACTCGTAACAATTCGCGCAATTTTACCCGGCGGATGCAAAACATTTTCACGCATGCAAAATTGCGCAGAATTGTCTTTCGATACTCGAGTCCCCCCCCCCCACCAACTCCTTAACCCACCCCATTTTCCATCCACGTCTCTCTCTCTCTCTCTCTCTTAAACCTTTTCTTCCCTTTTTTCTTCTCTTTCTTTCTTCTTCTTTTCTATTCTCTCCTCTTTTCCGTCACGTCTTTCAGACGCCTCTTGTAACCTTCTGCACGGATCTCTCCTGGACCGGGGGGGAAAAAAAATTCGTTTGAAGTTTCGCGACTGGAGGAAGGCGGGATTCGCCCCGGCAGTTTCGCTTCTCTCCCTCTGGCTATCTCTTTCTCATTCTCTCGCCGTCTCTCGGCGATTGTCCGTCTTTTTTTCGCGAACGCCGGGGTAGACGGGCGACAAAAAGGAGCCTACGATAGTCGCGGCACCCTTGCCCTTGACTGGCGCAGGAATGCCCGTCTGAGGGTTGCGGTGTCGCAGACAACGAAAGTAGGCGAAGGGTTGGCGCGCGGCAAGACAGCTTTTTTTTTTTTGCGAAGGGGCATTGAGCGAGACAACGGGGTGGTGAGGGGGAACCTCCTCCCCCCCCCTTCCGCGAAAGGGTGAATAGGAAGCGGGGCGAACCTTTATGTCGCGTACGCACGCACGCAGGCGAAATTACGATGTAACTATTTGACGAGCAAATGGTGCGCGTCCACGCGGAAAGATAGTTTTATTGCCCGCTCGCGAGCGCGTCTTCCCAACCCTCCCTGAATAAGGTATCTTTTCCCGATTTACATGGCGTTCCGGTTCGTTTTGTTTGTTTATCCTTTCGGTGGGAGTAATTGTAATTAATTGGAATCTTGAGGAAAACTTTTCTGTATGAGTATCTTTCTCATTTTTAATAAAGATTTGACGCTTTCAAAGACTTTGATTAATGTAAAATTGGTGGTAGAGTTAGTGCTAATATGAGGGGAAATATAGTTGCATTTAGTAAGAATTTTCGTTAAATAATGCTTCTATTTCAGCGTTAATTTTTTTACACTTTCGGTCTTCCTTTGGCTTGGTCATCGACGTCAACCTTCACCGTTTAAAACTTGCTAATATTTCAAGGTCATGTACACGGAGAGAAAAGATTAATATATATTACTGACATTGTTAGTACACGGGTCATACACCTGTGAAAACTGAAAAATTACTATCTTAAGTTAGTAAAAAGTATCAGCTTGTTGACAATTATTGTCGGTAAACTAACACGCTTTACTAACTTGAGATAGTAATTTTTCAGTTTTCGCAACTGTATGACCGGTTTACTAACACTGTCAGTTATTTTTATTAATCCTTTCTCTCCGTGTGGTTGAGAATGTCCATCCTTGCAATATGATTCATTACATCAGGCAATTTTTTTTTCAGTAGAATTTAAAAAAGAAACGATTTTAACAGATTAGATTTATTTATTTTATAATTTGTTCAAATTTTGAATGATAAATTTTATAAAGATTTAATTATTATCTACATTCACAAAACTGTCTATTTAAGAGTAATAGAATATTTTTATATTAAATAGGATTTCCACTCATTATATGGACAACGCAAAATTCTATTTATAATAAGAATAAATAATTCTTATAAAGCATATATTTATCTAAAGAATAATTCCATTTGTATTAAACTGATTTTTTTGTCAAGAAAAGAATAAAAATAGTTTCAGTTTAAGAATATTCAACAGATGATACAAATTTAACTTAACAATTGCATGCAGTATATATACATATGTACATACCCACACTACATATGAAAATTACAAATAGACATATCCTGAAAAATAGAAATCTGCTTAGTATTATCTGAGATAAGACTTATCATAAAATTAATTTCCTTTTAATATAAAAACTTGAATTTATTGTATACCAACTGAATATTCTTATTTTTAATTGATTTTCTATTAGTTTTAATAGGAAAATTTTCTTTGTACAGTTTTCTTAAAGTATATTTTTTGTCTGAGTGTATGTATCAATTTCAATTCCACCAATCTTCGAAAGGAATTGATCGTAAGTTTCCCCCGTACGTGTGATATTAACACCTAATTTCTAATGATGGTATACCCCTCTTGAATTGCACCCTTGTTTCGGTGGCTCATAACTTTTGTCGAAATAGTTATATTCCGTACGTAATAAATATTGAAAAAGAAAATATATAAGAAGGAGCAGCGTCGTTAATTCCGAGATTGCGTCATACTCGTGACGCGTGCGCCTGCATATTCATGAAGGTTTCGTGCTACGATAGTGTGAGACTTTTAACGCCCGAGTAAAAGCGCGGTAACGAAAAAAAAAAAAAAAAAAATTCGATTCGGGACAAATTTTCAATAAGCTTTCTTTGCCGGCGATTGTTTCGGCTAGTATCGATTTGGCATTAGCAAGCTGTATAATTAAATGAGAGCAATCCTTCCCTCTCTCTCTTTCTGAACCTCAAAATAAATGTATTCATCGCTCCCTCTTTGTTTTGCGCGGTAATTAATGTTAAGGGAATTGCAGTACAGCTCATTAAACCTATTAACTAAAGTACTATTAGTATTATGCAAACACAATAAGATATAAATCCAAAAAATAGCAAATAATAGAAACAAACAAACAAATGAAGAAAATTTAGTAAAAGTTTGTATTATATTTTGTAATAACCTTGGGTTATGTGTGCATTTATAGTATTTCTAATAATATAATATGGAGACTTAAAAAAAATATTAGAAAAAAGGTCGTCTTTAAGGAATAGAACTCATTAGCTTAGAGTTACTAGTTGGACGCTTTACCACCACTCTAATGTAACGAGTTCTATTCCTTGGTATTACTTATTTTTTTCTAATACTTTTTTCAATGCTACATCATATTGTTAAGAATATTACAATAAGTACCCACATATTCTAAAGTTATTATAAAATATAAAATATCTTCTACTAGTAAATTGTATATAAAAATAAAATAAAATAATAACATAAAATTACACGAATTACCAAGATTAATGGCTTGTATAAATATAAAATTTAAATGTAATCATTGTAAAGACAGAACTTCTGTCCTTAACCTGGAATTTCGAAGCAAAGTACTAACACCTCTTAATTTAAATTAAACGTGTAAACTATTTCAGAATTTGCAGCAATTAACTTTCTTTATATCATACTTGTATTTCATAACCCCCCTATTAATGTAGCCGGATGAATATTCGCGTAATAAAATTACTGCAAAAAGTTCTCCCAGTTTAACCCGAAAACTAAAATACACCATAAATTTGTGCTTAAAACTTCGCTCGCCTCGTACCTTATTGCCAAATTGAATTAAAAATAATATTATTATTAAACGTATACGCATTAAGCCCGAATGTTGCATTAAATTATTTACATATTTCGCGAATTAAACGTACGAGCGAGTTAATATGTAAATATATAAAGGACAATTGAATTGGTAATAAGTGTGGTTACATATAAGCGACCGAACTTGTTTCGTAAATTATATCAAATTAATTTCCTGTTTAAAATAAAGGCGGGCAATTTGGTTCTGGACAAATAGATTAAATTACTTCGCGCGGATGCTTGAATATAACTAAATTAATGATAATTAAAGTATGAATATGCAACGTTTAATGGCACTGTACATTCGGAGGTGTGTTGCGGTAATACCGCTGACACGCTTTTGGAATACAAATGTCATAAACGATTTGATAGGTTTAGGTTGTGGTAATGTAATGTTAAACCCGTTTGCTCGCGTCAAAGTCGTTTTTTTTTTAATTCCACCTTTGTCACGTATTGATGTTGAAACGTGAGTCGTCGTCTTTTGTTTTATTCAGCATCAATTTTAATAGTAATGGAAAAATATATTTATTTAAAATTTTCCACTTGAACCCTGGTAAAAATAGAAACCGGGGTGAGATATGGTTCTGGCTGGATATGCAAGTCTTAGGATCGAAACCTGACCAGGTACCCCGACAAGATCAACATTTCAGCAAAATTTTGTTAGGGTTCTGGTATGGATATCATTGGTTTATTTGTAATGTGGCATCCTGACAGGGACCATATCAGTACCTGGCGTTACATGCCCAATTATTGCCTGATCAGGTTATTTGGCCTGGTCCCAACATGGTCACAACCGGGTTACCTGGTTAAAATCGGTCAGACCATACCCAATCCTTGGAAGGACCAGATTTAAAACAAAGGGCATTCTCAGTTTCATTTTTCTAGGAACAAAGTGTGGAAAGGAATGCTGAAAAATACTGAAACTGCCCAATTCTAACAGTTTTTCAATATTTTTCAACGTTTTTCAACATTTCTCAACATTCTTTAACTTAACTACAGTAACAAGGGAGATCCAAGGAAATTTTAAGTAAACTTCAACCATCTTAATGATCAGAGAAAATGTGATCAAATTTGGGATTAAATTAATAAGATGGAGGCAACGATTATTGGTAAAGTGTCGAAATTGTAGCCTGATAATGTGCGCGCGTTTATGTAAATATGTAAAGGTAATGGGGCAGAGACTTTAATTCCATATTGGCGATACCTTGTCAAGGCTAATAACAGTTATCCAATTAAAGTGTTGCAAAGTTTCTCTGTGCTAAAACAGTCTCGACAGCATTTTTGTCGTTTAATATTATTTAACAATAATGGCGGACTAATTGGATTTCCCAACTGACAGTGATTTTATTCACTTGAACGATACATTTCGAGTTTTGTAAATTGAAATTATGACGTTGGAATTTGTATTCATTTTGATGAAAGTCATTTTAAGAATGTAACATTGTTAAAACATATATGGACCATATATGATCGTAAAATCTCGTAAAATATCTTTTTTATAACGCTCTATGTACGATCCGTACGAGATTTGAGCCGTTTCGCACAACTTGGTAGTCTCACATCGAAAATGGCCATAGTAAAAAATTCAATCGAGTTGTATACACATTCTGTAATATTCCCCTTATCGTCTAGATGCAATTTTGAGCGATTGAGCTCGTATATTATCGTTTTACATCGTATTATGCACTGTGTCCTCCTTTGGGTGGAATTACTCCACTTTAAAATGTATTTAATTTAAAACAAGGTATTGTTTTTAAACTTTTGACGTTATATTCTGCTAGTAAATAATTAGTAACTGTGATTTAATTTGATTTGGTGGCGTTTTTCGCATTTTTAATGTGTTTCTGAGAAACGATTATAGTAAAAAAATTGTTTTTTTTTTTTAGTAATTAATTAGCAAATAATTAGTACTTAATTATTTTCTATATTTTTTTTTTGATTGAGCTAATATGATTTAGCCAGCTTGATTGTATCTCTCAAATTAGGGCACTTTGGGGGTGTAATTTAATTTTTTCCTCCACTCGATATAAAACTTGACATTGTTCATTTAATTTAAGAAATGTCGATGGTTTTTTGGTACTCATTGTCTTAGTTTAAATAATACTTGAAGTCACATTGAACATTAAACGTCACTCAGTACGATGTTCTATCTTAGTCTAGCGAGACAGATTGTGAACCCGCGTGGAAAAAACATTGTGGCAGAGTCTATGGCAGCGCTGTGGCTAAGACTGTGGCATGCGGGAGCCCACAGTCTTGGCCACAATAAGCCACACATGTTGCCGCAATGGATCGACTGTGGGACGCGGCCAGGAGCCACAGTCGAGCCATAGTGGCTGACAAAGCATTTCTATATAAAAAAAATTT
>JABFPN010004781.1:0-14379 GCA_022817305.1 Leptoteleia sp. ZL-2020 | reverse complement strand
GGGGGGGCGGCGCGGTGCGTGGACGGTCGGCGGGTCCGGGGGGTAGGGGGCGAGCGCGGCGCTCCACCCCGGCGGTGGGGCGAGAAGGCGCGCGGGGCGGGGGACGGATCGGGGAGGGAGACGCGCGCCACCTGGCGGCCGGCGGTGCGACAGAGAGGGCCGAGCAGTATGCACCGCGCGGGGAGTGGGGGCGCGCGCGACGCCGCGGTGGGGATGGCGGTAGGGTCCGAGTGGCGTGCGGTGGGGCGGAGGGGAAGGCACCACGGAGCCGTCAGTGCGCCACGTGCTGCCGTCGTGAGAGGGCGTGCGTTCCGTTCTTACGCTTACGCGGCGGCGAATTTGTTCCCCCCAATTGTTGTTTGATCGGTTGCTCAAGTGCGCGGGGATAGTCGGCCGGATGGCGAGATTTTCCGGTTCTGGTCCGCGAGCCACTTGGGGCATGCCCGGGCCGGAAGTTGACGTGTGATATGGTGCGGTGGTGCGCGCAGGATTGTTCGTCCAGATGCACAGTGAATCGCGGCCAACCTCGTTGGTACCGCGTCCTTTCGACCTCACGGTCGCGTGACCTTCCTCGGCTAGACTGACGGATTAATCCCCGCGGAGCCACTACTCCCGGTGAGTCCCAATGCGCGATGAGGTGAACGACAGGAGCCGGGCACATACACACACCCATGTCCAACTTTACCATTAGTTATTGCAAATTAGGAAACTTTTTTTTTATTTCTTCTGTTTTTTTTCGTCCTCCCATCTTCGAACCCCCCCCCCGGTTCTCTTGCGTCTTTAACCCCCCCGTTTGACCGATCGGAGTTTCTGGTCGTGGTGTTGGAAAGAAATCGCGAATCCAAATGCCGTTGCCGGCCAGAAGCCCGTGGAGTTCGTAAAATATCGAGTGTCGTGCTGAGAGAGGCAGGCTACCGAAACTCGTTTCGAAGCAACGGCACGTTTTCCCGAAAGCAACGCGGATCCATCGCTCAGTCAAAACAATCAAGTGCTGCCCTATATAAGTTGGCGGTTGAAGAGGTGCCGAAAGTATATTGTCAGGGATCCCGAGAGTGGCCGGGGGCCACTCGCAAAGGTTTATTTTTTGTAGACGCGCTGTTTACACGCCGCCGCCAGTCGAAGTGCCTGCGAGCTTTCAGAAATGCTGACGGAGGGAATGCCGAGAATCTTGAGAGTCTTGGCTTTGTCGATGATGCCTGCTGGAACCATCGGGTCTTATTTACGATGTCGGTTTGGAACGAAATAAGTGATAAATTCGACGTTCCCGCTGTCGGACTCCCAGGGCGTTGTTAGAAGATGATTCCTTTCGCTTTCGGAAAAGGCCGCTGAAATTTCAGTTCCGCGTAAAGTACGAGTGAAATTGGGATTTCGATTAGATGGTGGAAGACGCTTCCTTCGTTCTCGTACGTAAAAACAGATTGGATTCTTAAAATAGCCTCAGAATTGCACGCGAAATGTCGAGGTACGATTTTGGAAGATGTGAAAATCTTACTTAGAATGGTTTGAATTTCGGCGATAAAAGGTGTTTTGGGTTTAATTTTTTGCAAAAGTTTGGAATTTCAATGGTTGAGATAATATTTGCCGTTCGTTTTTGATTATCCCGTGAGATTTCGCCACGCGACATCATCCGTCTTTCTTTCTTCGCTGCCGGAGCTTGGCGCCCGCGTTGAAACCTGATCTATGCTCCATGGAAAATTCTTTTAGCCGCTCTGCGCGCGCTTATCGCGCGTAGGTTGTGTCAACAAAACTGCAGTTAGGTGCAAGTAGCAGGTGGCCGAATGACGTGTATCGCGCGTGAATGAATCCGTCCGGGTATTTCGGGTCCGTGGCCATAAGTGTACTAGAATCTGTGTCAGGCGTTCAATTAAATAGCTCGGTTCTAACGTTTTTTTAATAACGAATATAATTTCCGAAAAATCTTAATAAAGTTTCTAAAATACAGTTTCGTGATCATCTTCCGATCCAAATTTTGGAAATCGTGATTATTTTGTTAGTGAAACACATAAGCTTCGGTGATGAAGTAAGATTTCTGAAAATTGTTTGCTGTATTGAAGTAAAAAAAAATTGCAATTCATATAATTGTGACACGAGACATCTGGGTGACTTTCAGAAGATTCGTCTTTATGATTCATTATTCTAATATTATGTTTTTAAATACGCTTGTCAAGAAAAATAATTCTGTGATTTTTCGTAAAATCTTGTTCGTGAAATTCTAAGTGTTTAATAAAGTTTGTGTTAGAATTGAAAATATAATTTCATTATATCTAGTTTAAAATCAAAAAGTTATTTAATTAAAACAAGACAAATATTCTGAAAATACAAATTTTAATATTTCGTAAAATTTGAAGTGACTTTAAGTAGGATCCAGTATCATATTCATGGCTAAGTTCTTCCTTAAATTTTTTATTAACAAAGATTGTGAATTAATTAAATGAGAATTATTAGTTCATAAAATTGAAAAGAAAAAAAAACCTATTAATCCTTTCGTACTACATTGACAGATCAAATTTCATAAGTCAAATTTTATGTTTGCCTGTAACCTCAAAACCTCTATATTAAAATTGATAATGTTGATGGAAAATTTATTTTGGTAGTTGATAAAAGTGTTTACTAAAGCAGCCCCGCGTAGAACAGATTACATTTATAGAATTCCTCCAAATTAAAGACCCATTTTTTTAAAGCAAATATTAGAAGACAATTCTTACAGCAACCTACAAATCGACTTTATCTGCCAAGCTTGATATTTTCACCTACAAACGAACTTTTATCAAAACACTCGGACTCAAATTCGAATCGAATAAAACCGAAAGGTAATATATGAATAAATGAAAACAAAAAAAAAATAAAATAAAGACAAAGTTAGATTTTTGTTAGTGGAAGAGCGCGCACCAAAACACCTGTTTCGTGGTATTTCGTTGGACTTTTCAACGTCGTTTCGATGATTTATCGCAATAAATGGCGGGATGATTATGAATAAAGCGCCTTTTGTGGCATCGTTTGAACGTCAGTGATATCGGCAATAAAGGTACTTGTGTATCGTTGTCGCGTATTCAAAGTTGACACACCTTTTTTTATCAGTCAAACACAGACGCGCAGCGACGATTCTTTACACGGGCTTTATCTCTTGACGAACTTCTTTGTCAACGCACAATCCGTGACGCATACGTAATGTTACGACTTAAAAAAAAAGTGAAAAAAGAAAAAAAAAGACATTCGTAAAGAAAAAGAAAAGAACCATTCCGATAAAAAAAAAAAAAAAAATGAAAACCAACGAAATATGTACATAAATTTTTTGGCGTCTTTTTCGGAAAGGAATGTGTCCGCTTTTATTTTCGTTAGTTTCGTTATGAATTATGGGGACCTGCGACGAAAATCTTTGTCGAAAACGCTTCGTTTAATCGAACTTTTCGTCCTTTATTAACTCGCCACTCTCCGTCCCTCGGAGCGATTCGTCGAAATGGAATTCGCGCGGGCCTTTTAAAGTCGCGAACGCAAAAAAAAAAAGAAGAAAAATGAGCGAAGCGCCAAATAAACAGACGTATCGAAGAAAATCGGTTTATTGACGCGCGGTCTAATTCGGTTGATTTGGAAATATCGCGTCGAAAGTTTTTTAAGCGCGTATCGTAAAGCGCGAAACTTTCCGCGCGGCGATAATTCACGGCGCCGAAACGTTTTTCGAAGTGTCGCACTAAATAATGCGCCCGCTCGCGCAACATCAGTCATAAAAATAACATTTTTTTTTTGTGTAGAAAGCACTTATTACTTGGCAAATTTTAAGCGGGGCAAATTTATGATATCGGCCAGGCCGCGCCGAAGTATCCGCGGGTGCTATTTTTAGCGAATTAAACGCCGCGGATAGATGTCTTATTGGCGATGAAAAGAAAGTCAACTGTCGTGGCGCGAAATTGCGAATAAAATGAAACGCAAACCAGTCGAGGCGCTAGATTTTTTTTCGGGATATTTAAAGTCCTTTGCGAAATATAATTGGTGGTTACTCTTTATTTCAAATTTTTTTTTTTTTTTATTAAATTCACTTTTTCAGATGTTTTTCTTGCAGTTGGAATTAAAATTTTCGAGTGTTTGCATATTTGCTGGTGTACTTTGTTTCTTTTCAAACTTTTGACAGAATTAAATTATGAAAAAGGAATTGCCAAAAAAGTGTTGACGATTGATAGTAACATTTGTGCAAGAGATTTTTGTTGCTTAATAATAAATACCGGCAGTGTTTGAAATGCGAGCGAAAAGCAAAATAAAATCGATTACAAATATTTTTGTGATAATAAAGAAGTGTGTGGTAACAACGCGATTTGTGAAAACAAACGATCATTGTGCATTAATGCTGCGCGAGGTACGATAAATTAATTTCGTATCAAGATGTTATAACAGTTGAACCGAATAACCGCGTAAAAAGTCGAATATAAATTACGGCAGAAACACAAATTTTCCTCATTATCAAGCGGTGAAAAGTAGGAAAAAAAAACGTAAAAATGTTTTGACAGTAAAGGAAATTAAAATTATATTTTTTTATTGTTATGCAAAATTGCTATAAAATTAGATTTTTATCAAATAAAAATATAACGAATGAAAATTTATTATATTTTAAACTATTTATTATTATTGATACACAAATTTTACTAACATAATTATTGTAACTTGACTTTTCTGTACCAAAAATTTGTCATTCATGAAAATTATTCGGAACAATTAATGCTTTTTTTTATCGAGAGACTTAAAAATAAGACAATGTTATCAGTTTTATAATGTAAATTCTTAGATTTGATGTATTTTAGTAAATGATTTCAATATAACTCGTTAGAAGATGAATTAGCATATTAAAAGGAAAATTGAATTTCAAAATTAAAAAAAGACATCCTTGGACAATTGTAAGTCATTTTATTCAGCTTTTAAAATAATTGAATTGTAATGAAAATTGACTTTCAATAGTGTAAATTGAGAACAAAAAATTAAAAAAATAAAAAAAAATAAAACCCATCGCTCTTAATCAGTTGCACTGTAACATATTGGTCAAATCAAATCAATAATAGTGAAATGAATTTGATAGATTGAAAATGATTTGATTATACAATAAAAATTGACAGATTGCGTATATATATAAGTAGCGTAATAGTCAAATTTTTATATGTTACATTCAATATTATTTTCATGCTTGAAAGTATCAATTTCTCTGCGTTTCAATTTTGATAAATTTCCAACATTACCATAATTTCTGGTAATTCAGGCCAGTCAAAGTCGAGTTATTATTTATCAATGATTAAAATGCCTAAATGCACGTAAATTACTACGCACGGTAACGTGAGAGCTGTTATAAAATTTTTCGCCAAATGAAACTAATTAATGGTCAACATAAAATTATATCCAAGATATTAATATGAAATCTTTGAATAAACGTTCAAATCTAACTTTTACTTTACTTTGTTCCATTGATTTATTATCGTGTTTGATTGTACATATTAAACGAACAATTTACATACAATTATCATATTTAATTAACACAATATGAACTATCTATAAATTGTATCGTTGAATTTTGCAAAAGTCTCACGTTTCACAATATGTGTCAATCATACGTTGAGAACAAGTTCTTAAAACGTTCTTATTATTCTTTTAATTGAAACTCAAGAATTTAAAAAAAATATATATATTAATTTATTTTAATTAAAATGCTTAATTTTTACTTCAAACCATAGCTTACGTTCGTTCAAAACAAAAACTCAAATTACAATTTAAAAATGTAAAAATTCTTACAAAGATTTTTTTAAAACTCCACCATTGTTCGTTAAATAAAATGATAAAAAAAAAAAAAAAAAACAGAGTGAATAAACCGAATAAAAAAATGATCGAGTGCGAATAATAAAACGCGGGATTCAATTTAAATGGTGCATTATTTTTTGATAAGGGCAAGGCGCGGGTAATAAAAAAATAAAAAAAGAAGAAAAAAAAAGAAGGGAGTGGAAAAAAAAGGCTACGAGCAAATAGAGTCGAAGTGAACATCTGCGGATGTGTCGCAATATGAAACACTTGTGCAGGTAGGAGCGGCGGCCGAGTGCAGTTGCCTCGCAGTTTATCGCGTTATCCAAATGTCACGCTCTCGCACCGCAGGACGATCGAGCCCGCGCGCCAATCGATCATTTTGACCGTCCGCGCAGCGCGGCTTTGTCGACGGGGATATCGCTTGTTTCGACGCGGATTCGTCTTTCATGATTCGATCAATGTGCCCGTATTTTCGCTGACAGGTGAAAATACAAAAGGGCTCCGGCGCTTTTCTTTTGTTTTTACGGGCGTTACAATTTGCGCATGTCTGAGTGAAGGATGTTTTCTGCGCGATTTATTTTAAGATTGACATGTTATTCCAACGGAAATAATACACTGCAAACAAAAAGGGGGCGCCGTATCTGCGCGCCAACCAAGACTGATAAAAATATTTCAAAACCGTTTGATTGGTTCGAGCGAGCGCGCGCGCGCGCGGTCGCATAAAAGAACGATTGATATCGTTTATAAAACGCCAACATTATGCTGGTATCCGCTCCATTATTTCGTCGCAATTTTGTCAGTTCTTATTTCCACGTCGTAATTCTATTTTTTTTCTCACTCCCCGTCTCGTACCTTATCGGATTTCACGCGGTGATTTTGAATTTGGTGAAATTTTGACCGATCGGTCGTTCGAGGCGCCATCTCCTTTGCGGCGGGAAATTCAAATCATTATAATTCTTGCTTTACATATTTATTGCAATTTCGTGCAAAAATAGGGATGAAAAAAATGAAATATTATCTTTTTATTAAATCTCTGATCTTTGAGATTAGTATCTTTGTCGCACTTCATGTCACTGAGAAAGAAGGAAGAAGTCATAATTAAGATAAATAAATAAAAATAAGGATTAGATACTTTACAGAGCACGAAAATTCTTGTAATATCTAGTTAGTAAAATTCATACACGTTTCCAGCATATGGAAATCGAATAACATCACCTTTCGTTAGTTTGATGATTATTTGTCGCAAGATATTTGTCTCCTGAGAGTTTCCCCATGACGTTCCATAAGTTCCCGGGAATCTTGTACAGAGTCGTCAAAATTCTTCGTCGTTGCATCACCGGGCGACTTAAATTAACGTCCCCGAATACATAAAACATGTTCTTTTTAAGCCAGCTTTCCCATCAATCTTTGATCCCGGCGACGTAGGAGTGCGCTTATAGATATACTGTTTTATTCAAGGAATCCGTAGGTTTTCGGCCGAAGAGTGACACATGTCGGTAAATTATAGCCCCGTTTTTGCGACTCCAAGTGAAAATTTAAGACTCTGTTGTGTCTCGAATGTCCGATAATAGCTTCCTGCGTGGCGCTCGAAATAAAACGCCAACTAACGGCGATTTCTTTTAATTATCGATCGTCCAATCGCGTTCCATTATAAAAATATTATACATTCCATATTCAATCGTTACTTAGAAATTATTAATATTTCATTAACATCGTCGAAGGGAAGAAAAAATATTATCTAGTTACTTTATACTTTGAAAATTTAGAAAGATATACATTTTCACCTTTCAAACTTCCCGCCGTGTGAAAAGCGGGAAATTTGAAAGTGTTTCGTTTGATTAAACGTTCTTTTTTGTATTTCACAATAATATATTACGAGGATGTTACAAAAGTTTAGTATAAACATTCTGTTGCGTCAATTTTGATCAGATACATCCATATTTGGACGAATTGAAGGGAAACAATTTCCCGGCGGCGCGTTACTCGTGTCATCTCAAAACTATTTTCAGGAATGTTTATGCGCGGTTCGCACATTTGGCACCGGAATAGGTCTTGACACCGCTATATGACAGATCGCCCGGTATTATTCGCGTCCAACGCGTAACTCTTTCTCTATCCGTCAGTTTATTATTTCCGACCGACGCGCAATCGAGACCTTTTTTCCCCCCCTGCGCACCTCTATCAGCGCATAATGAAAGCGTAATTTTGATTTTGGGGGAAGCGTTATTTCAGCTCATAACCGCGCAAAATGTCTACATTTTATCGCGTCGTAAATAAATTTACTATCGCGTAAAAAATCACTTTGCGTCCCGGCCATCTTCAAAGGGATCTTGCGGGGGGGGGAGGAAAAAAATAGGGATATTATGCATAAATCAGGCGGCCTGATTTATCGCTCAATATCACTGTTTATTGCGCCATCGAATTGTTCGCTAAGTGAAGATCGTTGTCAAACATACGCTGAAAAAATTGCATTGTAAAATTAAAGTGATAAATAAAATAAAATTGCGCGGTATATGCAAAATCCCAGTTTTTTTTTTTTTTTCGCGCGACCTTTTCGTCGTCAATAAACGGAGCGGCAAAAGACCATTCTCGTTGCGGCGATCCTGACAGAATCTAAATGCGTGCATACTTTTTATTTAAATGTATTTTAATATTTGTCGATTTTATTAGCACTGGCACTGAGGACAAAAAAAAATGATGGCATTAATTAACATTGTTCCGCGTTAACTGAGCGATATCTAATGGTAAAAAATTTTACCATTTATTGTGTTAATATTTGCTGGGAATATAATAATATTAAGGACAAATTTATAAATGTAATCATACCTGTATCAAATTTAATGCGATACATGTTAAATATTTGCTCTTTTATTTAGAGAGAAGTAAAGTCACTTTTTGATACACGCGAAAAAAGGTGCAATAAACAACCTGATATAATAAAGAGCATATATAAATATGTATATATGGGGAAAATAGATCGCGGGTACTGCTGTAAGTGTGTTCAGTTTAAACATACGGTATGGTTAATATTAATCTCGACGGAACAAATGTACTGCGTATGTTCGCGTCAACCGTGCAAGTTTATCGGAAACTATTTTATTGATCCGAACACATTATATTGTTGAATGGAATAAATTATTTAATTTTCTTGGACGTACTTCCTATTTTAAGTACAAAGAAGCTGTTTCTATTTACACGAAAGTAAATTTATAGTCTGAAGAGTTGCATAATTAGGTGCAACGATTAAAATCAAATAGGGTATTAATTATTGCTAATTAAATTGGGCTGAATCTTGATAACGATTTAATTTTTTTACAAATAAGTCCATTGTTAAAAGAGAAATGTATAAGAAGTACAATAAGAATTTATAGGTTAAGATATTCTAATAAATTTAATTCTATAATTTGTAATTAAATCTGTAAATTAAAACTAATTTATTTTTATAGTGATAATAATCGAGTTATAATATTAGTTTAGTTGTGATCATCCAAGTTTTTTCATGTAAAGGCAATTGTAATATTAATAGTATATTTCCATAGTGAAAATGAAACGTATATAGTCCATATGTGGTCTATATATGTTTTAACAATTTCATAGAAGGAAATAAAAAATTTATATATGGCCATAATTGATTTCCATATAAGGAAATTATTAAATTCATATATGGCTAGAATATTATATAAATTATTGCCATATACCAACCATATATCGAACATATATAGTTTAAGGAAACACATATATGTCCATATTTGAATTTTTCATTTCCTTATATGAAATTGTTGAAACATATATGGACCATATATGTGTCATTTTCATTTGGGTTGTTATATTTTCTTATACTTCGAGGATATGTGTGTATTTATAGTATTCCTTATAATACAAACTAGTAGAATATATAAAAACATTTTAAAACAACTTTAAACATTTTTTTTTACCAACAGTCACAACTTCCTTAGTCACTATTCACTTTAGTCACTACTTCAATGCGAAAGTAGCCTAAATTACCCTAAAACTAGTAACCTAAAACTTCTATTAATTTCTAACATTCTTTCCAAAATACTAAATCACATTATAAAATAAAATACTATAAATAAACACACATCTCCCAGTTATTACAAAAAGAACCAGCGATAAACGTCACTCGGTGCAGTTTTAAAAGCGTTTGCCAAAAATGCGAAGGAGTGGAATTAAAAAAATTGTCCCCGCCTGGGGGATTAAAAGCGGCGAGGGAAAAAAGTCGCGGGTGATTAGCGATGTTTTCTTATTAGCGGCGCGTATTAATCACACGTACACAGGTGGCGAAACGGTGAGCGTACGCACGTGGTTTTACATCGCACCTGTGCCGCGCGCCACACAAAGCGTTTACAGCCAATCAGCGCGCATTAAAAGCCCGGGTAATAATTTCGTCGCTGGCCGCAGGACGCCTTGATAAAGCGCCGTTTCGACGGCCGCCTGGTTATTACCGAGCGCATCTTTACGACGAGGCCCACGTCCACGCGTCGAACTTTGATCCCCGGGCGGAAATTTTTGCACGCGGGTTAAGGGTGTCGCGGAGGTTTTCATTAAACTGGCCTTAGCCGTAATATATGCATTCTTAAAAGTGTTTATTTCAGTGAAAAGTGCGTTTTCGGATGAATTTTATTTGATTATCGCGCTCGTGGAAATTGCAATCGTTGGATTGGAATGTTTTTTATTTACACCAAGAGGAAAATTATTGAAAAAATTGTAAGGACATAAGGAATAAATCTACGTGAAGAGAAAAGATTAATAAAAATTACTGACATTGTTGGTAAACTGGTCATATAATTGCAAGAATTGAAAAATTACTATCCTAAGTTAGTAAAAAGTGAGTTAAAGTTAGCTAGTAAAACTTAAGATAGTAATTTTACAAGTTTTGCCAATATATAACTAGCTTACTAACATTATCAGTAATTTATATTAATCTTTTCTCTTCGTGTTCAAAAATAAAATCAAAAAAATTATGAAATGCATTGATAAAAGACGTAAATATTATGATTTTTCGTTTTATTTTTACCTATTTCCGTATACATTTTACAATTTTTGATTGTACTTTTTTGCAATCCTGCCCGTCATGTCCTTATATTACAAATAAAATTATGGATTTCTTCATATTTTTGCCCAATAAACAAACAAATTACATAATCAATCGAAATAACAAAAACAAGGGAAATGTTGTACCGAGATATAAATTTTGCAAATGAACAAACGAAATCAACAAAAATCAAAGGTTATATTTAAATTAGCGGTAGCGTAATAAATGAATAAATGTCAATCAATAACGGTTAAAAAGAGTAAACGGAATAGAAAAAAGCATCAAAACTCGAAATAAAAAAAAAAAGAAATCAAAGCAAAAATGCCAAAGCAACGGAAAAAGAACACGAGCTATAAGCGTGGGAGAAACCATAGGGGAGGGGGGGAGAGAAAATGTCAAAAACATTGCGATTAAAAAAAATAATAATAATCCAAAAACGGCCAACTTAAAGGGCCAACCACTGAACACGAAAAGCGAGCGCGCTACGATAAACGACCTTTTTGTTTCATAAAATTAACGATAAAAGGGGGAGCCGAGCGCGGGCTATTAATCAGCGACAATATTTAACATGGGCACCGGTCACAACGATCGGCCTATGCCCAATACCGCGCGTCATCGTCTGCCGATGTCAGAAAAATTGCGCCGGCCGGCGCGGAGCCATCGCCGATGACATCGGCATAACGAGGCAAGACGCAAAGCAGACTCGCGAGTGGCTTGCGGGGGGCGTAGGTGGGGTGCCCGGGGGGTTGGGGTGGGGGGTGGGGGGACGGAGCTCTCGGGTTGATTCGCGACAGGGGAAGGCTCCAGCGCGATAGCCCCCCGAAGGCTCGAATATCGATCCCATACATAATTAAATACCGGGCTCTGTAAAGCATCACAAAGAGAGCTTACTTCAGCTTTGATCTGCTGACAGACGGGCCCCGTCATCGCGGACTTCAATAGGCGCGGAGGCACCGCTGTAGCCGGGGGTTGGTATTGGCATCTACTCCGCGACAGCGCCTTTGTACGCGCGCGCGCGCGCGCGCTCGCTCCCAAGGAGCGACTCCGCAAACAAGAGGCCTTCGCGCCCGCTTTTTGCCTCCCGAAGGATAGGCGAACCGCTAACTAATGCCCGGGGACATTCTCCCCATCCGCGGCGTCGTTTGCAATCCCGGAAGACCTTCAATCAGGCCACTTCAAAGAATAGAAATGAGGCATTAAGTTGTGAAAACTCGGCGGATAGCTGTTGATTCGATAATTGGGGTCCCCCCCCCCTTCACCCAGTTGGTTTGATTATTTAGGAAGTCGTGGGTGGGGTGGATTTTGGGGATAGAGAAATATGTATTAAAGTTAGAGGTGGAAGTGAAGTATTTAGAGATATTTTGGATATCTTAAATTGATTAAAGTTTGGTTTAAACTATAATTTGGGTATTGTGGAAAATAAGACGTACAAGATTTAGGATGATAAAAATTTTGAACATTGGAACAGTTATCCACAGATGATGTAAATAGGTGGTCTCATTAAAGAAATATGGAATTTGATAGGATCAACTGGCTCAAATTTACAACTTCAAAAAACCTTAATTGTTTTTGTTAATCAACAATTTTTATTAAATATTATTTCCCTGGTTCATTCTGCCAATAATCATAAAACCATAATATCTTGTATCTAAATTTCGTTGAAAAAGAATTTATTTAGACGTCTACGGTAATTCTTGAACTTTGATAATTCAATTCCTACCGGAACCGAGAATCTAGTATAAATCGATCCGTCTATCCCGTAATCCAACTTGCATTAATTTCTTCTCATGGCCCGGGAGTCAAAGGATCATCCATCTTTTCTTTCGCTTTCGGGAACGTCTCCTCTTTTTTCTTCCCCTCTCCTTCTAATCACCCACTAATGAAATACTAGCATCTTTAATGGATTCTTAACCTTCTCCGCGTCGAATCACCTGCTTCATATTATATTACCACTATCCCGGTCTCACTCCGGGCACTCTACAAGATAAAGACAGCGTTATATATTTCTGTGTTTGTCGGTGCCGACTCACTCGACTCACCTCGGTAAATTTCGTTACCATTTCCACGCCGTACGATATAATTGCACCAAGTCAAAGAACAAAGATTGATATTATAACAAGTTTCACCTGACATTACCCTTCTGTTTATCAGGATTACATTAAGTCTCTAAGGGTTTTTTCCAGTTTAAATTTCGAATCACAGAATTATACGCGTATGCAGCAGTTAAACCGCGACCGGTCTATAATCAGGTGCCACGGTATTCCGGCAAAGCAGGGGGGGCTTTTGCCATTTGTTGTTGATCGGTTGTTGCCGTTCGAGTTCTCAAACGGTCCCCGGGATTGGAAAAGGGAAGAGTAGCCGTTTTGATCGTTCGCACAGAAAATTGCGTTTTTGATTTGAATTAATAACGCGCGAATAATAATGCATCCGCTAATAATCACTGCCGGGTTCCCCCACCCCTCGATCCTCCCCCCCACCCCCCGGTGGAAAACAGTTTATACTTTTTTTTTTTGTTTGTTTCCGTCCCTGCGGAACACGACCCTCGGGGTCTTCCGATCAAATGCCACGCGGATTAAACCATAGCCGGCCGACCAAAGTGCGTTTGACAATTTTTAATTATCGATAACGAGAGCAAACGATAGCTCGTCCAACGTGAAATGCGTTGATGCAATCAGTCCCATACCGCCTCTCTCACTCTCCCTCTCTCTCTCCTTCTGCCCGATTCTCGCGTTCGATATCTGCCCCGCCGCATGTTGCGCTCGTTGCACATCAGCCTTTTTTGCTCCCGATGATAGATGCTTTTCATTTTATTTCCCGCGATTTTTATTCATCGGAAATAATGAAAGCGCCGCGCCGCTTTTTGACCGGCTCGATTGCGCACTTTGTTACGGGTCTATTATTGTCAATGATACCGAGGGCCGCGTCCCAACGATAATGATCTTCGTCTTTGAATGCGCGACTGTTGCACTTAAATGTTGGTACTGATTAGGTCTGGCAATAACGTGTGCCTGGGTTTTTTTGCGTTTAGTGAAATTACGGTCATACTGAGGAAAAAAAAAAGAGTAGCAATATATTAACCATGTGCATAGTTAATTTTTGTGATTCCTATAGAATTTTGGTTCTAGTTATCTAATTTATAGTTAATTCAACCAGAATTCTAGTTATCACAAAAATTAACCAGTTGACTTTCTTTTTTCAGTGTAGAGGTGATTGTCTTCTTTCTTTAAAGTGACTTTAGTTAAAGTCCTCTTTATATCATTGTCATATCATTTTTTATAGTGATCAGTGACATACATTTTTTTTTATTATCTTCTTTATTTAATTTAATTAATTGATAACTTAATATCGAGGTTATCAGCAATTAGATAATCAAAAAATTTGTCAGTTATCAACCGGTTTATTCTCAATGCATTCCAGGTATCTTAATTTGTTAGACCCATCAGTATAAATAGTTGATACATTCTCTGGCCAATTATCAACTGGCAACAAATTCAATATACTCAATCTGGAACTAAAACAGCAATTCACCAAAAAAAAAAAAAAAAAAAAAAACT
>JABFPN010004780.1:0-14380 GCA_022817305.1 Leptoteleia sp. ZL-2020 | reverse complement strand
TAACTTTTGAACGGCAAAAGAGCGACCTTTTATTTTATTTTTCCCGTGATCAGCGCAAAAAAACACACAGATTTCGTGTGTAAAAAGTGTATGTTAGGGGGGGGGGGTAGATAAGTACACAATTACCAAAATGTTCTCAAATAAAAAATATTGAATTAGTAATCAGTCATTAGTTTTTACTTGTAGGTTATTAATAATAAAATTAATTATTACAATTGTTGTAATTAATTTTAATAATATTTATATCTGTTATTCAAATGATATTATTACATATCGATAAAAAAAATAAAATGTCATGAAAAAAAAGACATGTATAATTTATATTTACTTTAATAAAAACATGTAAATTAATTTGTCAACATTACTCAAATTTGAGAGTAAAATATTTTCGTGAAAATAAGTGTCAGTGAAATGCATATATTATAAAAGCAACGGGACTTAAATTGTTTTTAATACTGAAATAAAAATTTGAAAATTTCCAGGTCGTCCAATGGTCCATCCGACGACGCGAACACTGACGACAAACGAGGGCGTACCGTTGGATGTAGTGGTCGAATTTTGCGCCGAGCCATCGTACACGAAGGTCTTTTGGATGTCGGACGAACGCGTTTACATTCCCGGCAGTGAATCGCGCGATGGCGTTCAAGCGTTGACGATAGAGGTACGTATTCGCCGCCGACCAAAAAGGCCAATGTTATAACGTGCGTTGCGCTTTTCTCATTACAAGCCGCTTTATTCAGCCCCGTTCTATTATTTAATGTATAGAGCCATTGCTCAAAGGCATTCTTTGTTCCATGCTCAAATGTTGTTTGCATTCCCCCGACATATATAGGTCACTGCATCCCCAATATCCAATAATCTTTCTTTCCGCATTTTTCGTTTTATCTGCCGCATATCATTGCATTCCTCAACACACTTTTCACTTTCTCCGGGCCATTTCCTCGCATCTTTCATGTTTCCCTGCCTTCCCCGTTTCCTTCCCCTCGCATCACTCTTTGTTCTTTGGTTATATATTTATTTATAATTTAAACTGCATTTTGAATACTAATACTGTATAACATTACTCTACCTGGAATTAATACTATGTTTCTATGGAATAATTACGGTATAATATAATTCATTACATCAATAAACATTTATTGCAGTGTTGCAATAATTTTTATGACAATTTACAATATTATAGTAAGATCTTAAGATGTATTATTATTTATTCAAAATTTTTGTAAGCCTTGTTAATATATAGTATTCTTAATTATATTTTATATTCATCTAGTACTAGCTACACTCGCGTGCAAAATAAGGCATTTTCTTCACTCGTGTCGAAAAAGCGACACCCAATATTGGCGAAATAACTATCAGCAACCAAGTTTGCTGAAATATTTATCTAAATTCGGATAATCATCTTGTGTCACTGACTACAAATTTCACGATATCCGAATTTAATCATCTATTTATTTATTATTTCTCCCAATTTAAAAAGATTTCAAGAATAAATTGATCTATTTTCAATTATGTTCGATAATTATGGAATATTATTCATTTTAAAATATTATATTGTTTATTTCAGTTGAAATATGTCAAAGGATATCGAATTATATGATTATTTCATGAAATGCAGTTCACGAGTTCAGTTATATTTAATGAAGCACTTTAATGCTTATTTGTAAGAAAGCATTGCAATTGTCAAAAATATACAGTCTATATATATTTTCCCCAGTGCCTTTCATTATATCACTCATATTATTTCATATTATGAAAACATGACATATTAGAAATATTTATAGAAATTATTATCCTAAATTCATTCCACTTCAAATTCACATATTTAAATTACTAAGTCAACTGATTTTTTGTGACTTACGTAATTACAGGGACAGGAGATTGTACAATTTAGAGATGAGTTTTTGCATCGTCATCTACTTTGTCTTTTGCTTAAAGCAAAATATCTAATTGCAACTCTAATGTTTTAAAATTTTTAAAAAATTATTAAAATAAAATTGCTCACGTTTAAAAAGTTGTAATTTTTGAAAATAATTAATACTTGACAAAAATGTAATGTCACGCTAAAATTTCAAACTTTTAAAATTTTATATGTTAGAAAAACGATTTCAAATAAAAAAAAATTCAATGTATGCACATTGAATAATAATGATATTAATTAGTTAATATTATACATAATGTATTAATGAATTATGAACCGTGTTGGCATCCAAGAAATCTTAGATGAATTATAATCTTCACAGAAAGAGAGACGATTTATCGTAACAATGTCATATACCACCAAGTTTATAATCGCATTTTACGCCACTGTACCACTGCTAATCATCTTCGACAGATTGACGTTGTAGAAACGGAAATTTATTATTCTCTCTAAGAAAATAATAATATTACATCGATAAAGGGAGTGTTAAAAATGTCTCTCTAGATTCTGAAATCACTTAAAAAATATTGAATAAAAATTTTTTTAAAAATATTACACACCATTTTACTTTCGTTAAATTCAACAAAAAATCCTCGAATTTTCAGTGTATTAAAATATAACTATCACTATTTTAATAAATTTTATTTGTTGCAAAAGAATAATTACACAAATATAAATTACTTTAATTATTTGTCAATTAAAAAAAAATTAT
This sequence comes from Leptoteleia sp. ZL-2020, assembly GCA_022817305.1. Lineage (NCBI taxonomy): Eukaryota > Metazoa > Arthropoda > Insecta > Hymenoptera > Scelionidae > Leptoteleia > Leptoteleia sp. ZL-2020. The sequence goes on along the minus strand of JABFPN010004780.1, from coordinate 11,747 downwards.
TGTTAAATATTTAACTTCAAAAAGGTAATATTATTCCTTTCTACAATTTCCCCTTTTGATGCCGCAGAATCAGAAAACGAAAAATTGTTCGCGTATTAAAGTATCGACTAACAGTTGACTGACAATATGTGCTTATTTTCTATGTTTCAGAATGGCGAAATGGAGGCATGTTACAGAACAATTCTGCGCTTCGAAGCCGTCCAGTGGTCACACAGCGGAGAATGGTTGTTCTTCGTCCGCTCACCGGACGGGATTGCGGATGCTTCCGTTTTACTCAACGTGACGCGAGCGTCCGGTTACAGCCACGCCCACTTCCGTACGTTGAGTCTTACGAATCTTATCCTCTGCTTGGCTTTAGGAATAGCACAACGACGCTGCTGAGGTAGGCCTTCGTCATCTGTCGTGACGATGAAAACGATACAAATTGTATAGAAAAAAAATGATCCAGTTGTCATTGTTAAGGATTGAAAATAACCATTGGGTGTGACAGGTAATTCAAAGCTTTTTTAATTTTTCATATTCTTATGTTTTATTCTTTTTTGTTACGTTGATGTCCCTTTTTAGAAACAAATTGAACCTTGTGATTGTCTTTAATATATATCAAGTATGATAAACTAATCAATTTAGTAGTTAAAGAAATTATATATGCAATATTTAATATATTTTAACTAATTAAAAAAAAATTATCTCCTTCAATAACTAAAAAGTAACATTGAACATAAAATTGAGTTTTATATTTCCTATATATATCCTATTAATATACTTGAAATATCTTATTATATTTAAACTTCACTTAAATGACAATCGTGAAGTAAAATTTAAATAAATTTTACTTTTTAAACAATATTATTTTTATATATCGTTTAAAACAATTACTATGTTTTATACTATATGAATTAAATAACATTTTGTTATTTTTTTTTATTCTAACTTTTTAATTTAGTCTACAATTTATTTAAATTGAACTAACGTAATAATAATTATTGAAATTAAATGTGAGAAAACTGAATATTAAAGTGGTTAATAAAGTTCAATCGAGATAACGACTGGCGCATTTTTTTCTGATCGTTATTTGAATCCGTCGAGAATGTATAGATAAGCGTAATAACGATACAATATAGGCGCTGTTCGTCTCGCAAAAACGTGTTACGAAAGGCTTTCTAGAGAAGGACGATTTTATCGGCAAATTTTCACGGCAAGACGCCGAGCCACACAATCGACAAAGGACGTTAATTAAATGAGATTTGTGCCATGCCTGACGACAGAATTACTATTATGTATGTGTATATAAGCCGATCCAGACGGTTAAAGTAATTGTATTCACGTTCGTTACAGGGATTCTCGTTACTATATATACATTATGAATCGTTTCAATTTACCACCTTAAGTATACTCGTTACATTTGTTTTATCGACGCTGATACATTATAACGAAACTCAATTTTTGCCATTATTTGTATTGGCATTATTTGTTTAAATAACCTGTTTGTAGCATTTTAAGTCGAATATTATTTTCTTAATCATTTTTAAAATGAAACAAATTTTACATTATTTGAAAGAAAAATGTTGTAATAATTTGAGTATAATATAAGGGAAAATAAATATAGATTATCATGCTTTATATTTACATACAAATGATTTAAAATATTCTTTTGTGTTACATTAAAGGAAATTACGTGCGATGTATTTTATAAACAATGAATAATGGTATTTCTTAAAACGTGAACTTAACGAAAAAAAAAGTTTATAAATAATTTAAATTAAGCTCTTGAATTATGCACAATAAAATAGCAACAGAATATCGTTTAAACACAAAATAGATGTGAAATTATTTTAGATGACAAATGTAAATTCATCATCCTGTATATATACGTGTATTTATCGAATTTAAACTTTCTCCTAAAATTTGACGACACTTGAAAAATTTTAATATCGACTCAATACACATATAAAGCGATACAATTAATTACTAAGAGTTAGACATTTTTGTAAAATATGGTAAGAAAGTTTAAAGATATTATTTTTTAGAAGACATATTTGTAGCGTTATTGAAATTTTGTCTGCATTTATTCCCGCTGCCAATTTGTGTATTAAATATACGTGGATAATTGAATTAATAAATATTATTAAATGAAAAACTTTCTGTGATTTAAAAAAAAAATGTTACTCTGTAATATTTCAATAAAGTTACAAATATACAACAAATACATTTTAAATCAACGTACTGAAAATAATGTTTGAAATATATCAAAAGAACTAGATCATTTATTTGAAATATTCAACATAACTGATAAAACAGCAACGCTGGAAAACTATTGAGTTATTTCGAAACTTAAAGGTACGAGGCTATTAGGGCTTGAATGGAAAGATTTTGCTTTTGCATTGTAAAAGAGCCAAACTTCAACGTTAGACGTGAGAAGGCAGAATTTTTTCTGTGCTCAGCCCGAAACATTCAGATTCTAACGCTTTATCAAGTAAATTCAATTACACACGCGAACTACTAAAATCGGGGCGCTGGATTTGTCTCGAAATTTTAACAAAAAAACTTTTGATGTCGAAGTTGCTTTTTCAAACGCAATGTTAAACAAAAAAAAAAGTACAGACTAATGAAACTCATTGTATTTTGAAAATGAAACTGTCAATCAATTTCGTCACGCGTTATATTTGCAATGTAAATATTTGTATAAATAATTTGTATTTGTAGCAAGAATATACATTATCATGCAAACTTGGAGTAATTTGGAGATAAATTACAATTTGATTATTATTTTATTAAACTGGCACAAAATATATTTCTGGCGATGACAGGGTATTGACTTTAAATTGCAATTTTCTTGTCAATCCATACGCTTTTAATATATATTTTTTTTTTGAGTTATCTTTTAATATCTGATATAGTTACATAATGCAAATGACTATTAATCTGTTGTTAATTTCGTTGAAAAATACTTTCTTTGTACGATGAATAAAATTCTGCATTTTAATTATAAGATTATATAATGTACGTTGCGTTGTGTAATCGTGGCATTTCATTATGAAACTAATTTGGGTAATATTTCATGCAAAAGATATTAGTATTTTGCCCTTAAAAATGTTTTATCGCATTCACTTTGCATTATTTCATAAATAATAAATACAATCATTTGCATAAATAAATTAAATTTATGTACCGAATTAGGAATTTGTTTCAAAAATATCAATATTAACTAAAATTGAAATAAATAACATGAAAGTGTTGCAGCATTAAATAATATATTTACGTAATATTAAATTTGCATAATTATTATTTGTAATTAGAATTAATTTTTTATCTCAATAAATCAAATAATTGCACCAAATATTGCAGAACGTTTGGAGCGTTACTTGCAAAACGTTAAAAAATCAATGCATTATTTTTTATCCTTATTTATAACATTGCAACAGTACTTTTTTAGTTCTTATAAACAAAAAATGTTTTCTGCCTTTTTTTTACGTAAATGCTGACGAGAATAATTTTCTCCATCTCTTTGCACTTTTTCAATATGGGAATATATATCTAAATTATTGAAAAATCGAAATTGCATTTCATACACTGAGAGAAATATATGAGTATATTTTACTAAGTATTTTCGTAAAGTTGTGATATACTATCTTTCTTTTAAAAAATACTAATATTATTTCATATATTACGAATTTTTTATTATTAATTACCAAGATCAACTTGTAAAATATTAAAATTTAATACATTTTACAAGTTGATCTTGGTAATTAATAATAAAAAATTCGTAATATATAAAATAATATTAGTATTTTTTAAAAGAAAGATAGTATATCACAACTTTACGAAAACACTTAGTAAAATATACTCATATATTTCTCTCAGTGTACATAGAATGATAAAAAGAAGTTCGCGTCGTGTAATTTCTGAACATTTTATAGAGCGAATCTCAGCTAATTTTCTTATTCTAACTTATGATATGAAAAATACATTGTGCCTCTCATTATGAGAATTTAATTCATGATTTTCCACTAATTTTTTTTAAATAACAGCGTTAAATGCGCGCTCCAAGGATCAGAGTCTGGAAACACAATAGTTTTTATATCGAGGATTCAATATCATCCTCATTCAGATCGTTGAGTTTCATTCGCTTTCTGATCAAAGGTAAACGTTATAGCACCATTATTATTATCCGCGTGGAATAAAAATGAAGAAGCGAAGACTTACAGTTTTCTATTTCAAATTTTTCTATTATATTTTTTTTTATATTTGAAATTAAATTTCTTTTACGCGTTACAAAAGAAAATTCGGCCACATTGAAAATTTTTTTTATATATTAATTTAACCGTAACATTGACTTCGCAAAAAGCAAAATTTAACGGTTAATTGGAAAAATGACGATGTTTCTCTAAGAATTTCACGAATGAAAATTTATTATTTCAGCCACGTCTTAAAAAGGAAAATATTGTGTTAAGATATTTGAAGTCGATAAAGCAAAAAAATAATGCTTGTCTCTTCGTTAAAAAGTATAGCACATAAAATTGATAAACCTCGTGCATTTATGTACTTCAAGTATTTTGTCATTTTTTAAAGCATCGAACTTAACACGTTCACAACAATTTGAATGAAATACGTATAAAAGACGGAAATCAATTAATTTATCGATTAAAATTATTTAAATATTTTCAGCAATAACTCTGGTTTCAATACATACTTTCGTTCAAAATGCATTGTTCTTTCATAATTTTAACTAAAATAGAACAAGAAAATTTAATAATGATAAATGAAGTCAGCCAAGTTGAATTCGATAAGCCAGAATAAAATGCTGAAAAAGTTCGCATTTTTTTCGTTGTCATTGCCAGAAATAAGAAAATAATATTGCTACGAGCAATAATGACTTCAGTGTGCTTATATAATTTTATTTATGATATTTTACAAACTAATATTCACTTAAATTCTATACATACCGCGAAATTTGAGTGAAAATATTCTTTTAAATTATAACAATTTACATTTTGATTCACGGTGACTTTAAAAAACTACAATTTGACTGCAGATCTTTATATTACAAATTTATTTAAATCAGTAAATAAATAATATCAAAAAGTCAATATGATTAAAAATATATTTGATTTTATGAAAAAGGTAAACGCATTAAGTCTTTCTTGCACATAGTCTTTTAATCAAGGCCACGGATCGGTTTTTCTATTTTCCTTAACACTGGGGAAAAAGCAATATCATGTATTACCATTTTTGATAATTTGAGAATGCAGGAAAAGTAAATGTTACTGTTAATAATAATGAAACTCAAAAATAGTTAAATTTTTGTTTAAAAAATATGAAAAAGTACTTTTTATGCTTATCGATTGTGATTTATTTAATTACAACAAAAAAATTGCTAATTTTAGAGATATTTCTAAATTAATATTAATAATGGTAATATTTCATATTAAAATTTTAAATATTAGCATTACTTTTTTATTAGTGCACCAGTGTTTCAATTTATAAAATGTGTCTCCCCTAGATAATTTCAAGATATTTCTTCAAATTTTAAATAATAAACAAATTATTTTTTATTTTCAAACTATACTCAAATTTATTTAACATTTATTTATATTAAATAAATAAATGTGTATTAAATAAAAAAACGTTTGCAGACAGACTATATTTACATGAAAAGTGTATTAAATTCGAAACTTCTTAACGAAACAAAGCGCATAAAAGTATAAATATACGTAAAATTTCTTCCATACAATTTTAGTGTAATATTTTATAGCAATTACAAAGCGTCTTTAAATAATTCTTTGTTTCCGTTGGAAGTCGCAATAAAGTTCCATCGAAATGTTACATTGAGACTGCGTGTAAAGTAATTTTATTTCTCGACTAATGTAAATACGTGTTTTACATTGAACATTCGTCCATTGCACGTTATCTTGACGAAAGATAAAAGAAAATGTTGTAAAATTGGGATGTTTTATAATCAATTAGTTATTGTATGCATACGTTCACGGACATGATATTGTCAACTTTATGGCCTAACATACTCGGTGTTAATTTCACGACTGCGACCGTTGTTCCGCGCCACGCAATATCCCCGCGTACTTTATGGTTAAACACGAGCGTCGTTATTTATAATGTTATCATTCAAACAAAATTTCACATCAAGTAATAATTTCCTACTGTACAAAACAATTGTGTTTGCGAATATTTAAGGCGACGACTAGTTCCTGTTTTTAACTAAAACCAACCAAAGCGACGATACAAGCTGGAGCAAAAAAAAATGTTTGATTGTACGAATTACCACATTTAAGGCGAATAAAAAGGCAATTGTGAGGAGCAACGAAATTTATCGCTATAAATTCGAGTTCCAGTTGACAATATTACGTTTTCACGGTCGAACAATTTTATGGGCGAAAAAAAAAGAGAGTAAAACAAAACGAAGCGAAACAAAAAGAAGCGGCTTTTTGCGCGCATTGTCAAACTCGTTGATCTTCGCAATATTGCACAAACCGTACACTATTAAGATAATACATTTTATGCCATCAGATACGATCCCTGGTTGGCCGTACGTGTGGTAGTTTTTGTGTTATAAGTTTGCTTTTTTTTTCGAATGACACGCTAGAAAATAAAAACGTCGATATCGTTTTAGCATCAGCGAATATGGCTACAGATCCTGAGAGATGATATATAAATTATATTGTTTACGAGTAGTTTAAGATTATGGGGAAAGTCAATTTGTACATAGCCAATGTAAGAAAACAAAAATAAAATAAATGCAACAAAAAAGTGGTCGATTGTGTATGTGTAACGAATTTGGAGCAAGAGGAATGAGTGTGCTAATTATGACGAAAACGAGGAGAAAAAAAAAATGATGGAAATAATGCAAAATGATAATAACATTATACAAATATGAATAAAATAGATATCCCACTAGCCGAGTATCCATCATTGTTCCCAGTTAGATGCGTCTGTTATTACTTATTTATTTACATTAAATCCATCGGTTCAGCCGTTGCAAGGCTACTACATATTTGTTGGCATGGTATGGGGTAGCGCGTTGTACATTATTTTCAGCATTATAAATAATATCATTTAAAGAAGATGGAAAAAATCATTATTTACATTTTCAGCTACAAGAAAGTTAGTAGTTACATTAATACTTTTGTATGTATTTGAATTTAATTCATATTTATCAGCTGTATGGTTGTGTAAGTACAAAGAAAACAATATTTTCTTTTTAAATTAAATTGTTTTCAAATTAATATGTCAAGTTAGTTTTATGCAATGAAGATTGTACTAACTAAGGTAAGTTAATAATTTGAAAAAAACTTGCAAGATAATATTTATAATATATAATAAATAATATTCTTTAAAGTATTCAATGTATATGCATGCTAAGCTCGATTACCTAATTTATTTTAAATGAATCAAAATAAAGCTTTTATTCTGCACAATTTGAAATTATTTCCTTATATTCGTACTTTGTTTGCGAGCATCTAGGTACTTTATTTATCTATTGGTAAATTTATACTCGCTGCCGTGTATAGTAAAAGCGTCGAATTTCTTTAAAATAAATAGACTCCGAAACGAGATGTTCAACGTCATAATGGTGGGTACAGGCAGTAACTTTATTTTACAGGACATCATATAGATTTAACTGAAATTGTCCTATAACACAATTATCTTTTTTTACCATCACGCAACATTTCCATACTGTGTATAATACATTATGTATGTGCTAGAGCCCGCACCAAAGTTATTTCGTTAAAATTTACATAAATTTCATGCGTACGTCTTTATCAAAGCTATGACGAGGGAGGGGGGAGGGTTTGAGCATTTAAATTTTATATGCAGAAGTGACACAATATTTGTATTTTCACTAACAAGCAAAATAGTTTTGCAGCATTCAACCAACACTAAGAAAAATAGATAGCAACATCTACATCTAGCTTTGTAACAATTAATCAATTAGTCATTTACTTTGGTCCTAGTAGAATGAATTGACATGTTTTTAATTATATTAAAAATAATTAAGATTAAATTAGTAATGTTAAACGCACCATTTTTATATTTTTTAATCAGAGCTTTTTAGTGTGTTGTTTACTGTCATAGAAGATATATTTCAAAAGTTATATTCAACAATTAAAATTAAAGCAATGACTCATGACTGAAATTGGTCTTTTTAAGAGTTTGTAATTACACTCCAAACTTGCATAGGGATGCTAAAAAGTTAAACAACATTGATAAAATATTTTTTAAATTTTAGAATTCTACAATATTTTATTTATTCTCGCATACATACACGTACACACATACATACGTTTAATAGCTTTCTGTCGGATTTCATGTGGAATGGAATAATTTATGTTTGATTCATAAACATGAGCTATGTCAGTCTTTATATATGAATGCAAATTTTAATTTTAAACAGCAAAACGTGGTCTCCATTCATATGAGCAAGCATAACATGTCAAGGTTTATGCTAGTATTAATTTGTTCAAAAAATGTTAAAGGTATTAACTGAAAGGTCCAAAATACAAAAATAATTAATTAAATCAATAAGCATTTATTTTAAAAAATATATTTTTGTCATTCTACCTATAATTAACTTTTACTTATACATGCAAGCTCAAAAATATGAATGAAATGCTCTTCTCAAGACCAACCAATGAACAGTTCCATTCATCCATTCACAAAAACCATAGCTTAACATGAAGTTGCAGTTGTAAGATAATATGCGCGCGCATCTGCACCAAATATGAATGAAAATGAATTATTCGTTCGAACGAATTTTCAAGCAACAAATTCTAATGCATGAAAGAATTTACTATGCTTATAAAAATCATTTCAAAGACAGCGTGCCACTAGGAGCACACAAAATTCATTTTAGTTGCCCTAAATATTATCTAAAATCGTTTTATGTGCAAACATATCCTCACAATACCAATTTACGAAGAAAGTTCGATAAAATTTAATAATTCTTGCTTTCTTTCGTCCATAAAAAATGACATAGACTCTTCGTAAAGTACATTTAACTTTTTATTGCACATATACTATCCTTTTTTCTTATTAACTGGGCAAAAAAGGTTCCTCTTCGTTGTTCTTTTTTTTTTTTCTGCATGATACAAAAATGAAAAATGTGTTATTCGTTGTTATGCGATTGGCAATAATTGCACAATAAATGTTATCACTGGACATGTGAATTACGCTCTCGGTGTTTTGTTTTTCAGGTACTTCAACATTCATGCATAAAACGTAAGCTTCTCCACGGTCAATTCCCTGTTGTATTATCTAACCGCGAAAAGTGCCGCTGCTGCCATTAATCCAATTGAACGACCACGGCGTTCAGCCCTGTCGGTCAACGGGGATCCATTATGTATTAGCGGAATCATTCTGTGCCTCGTACCTACGTTTCTCGACTTGGATTTTCATTCAACATTACTTGCCATGCCACACTTCTAGCACAAGTTTGTCTATACGCTTTTACACTTTACAATACCTTTGAAATATATTCAAATGATACCAAAATTAAGTTCAAGAATGAAATAAAGAAAATAAATGATAAAATGTTGGCTATCTAAGATATAAGCAGTACATAGAACAAATGTACAGTCATTATTATTAATTAATTAATATAATTAGTATAATTAATTAATTAATATAACATACCTTTTTTCCGTTTATTGCTAATTAGAGTTTTGTCACTGTTTACCGTTTTCATTCATAAATGAAAGAGATAAAATAAAAATTTATACATTTTCTCTTAGAATTTTAATATTATTTTAGAGCAACATTTTAATTATTTATCTTCAACGAGTATTTAAGAATGTTTAATTAAATGTATTGAATCCATTTTATATCAGCTTAATGAATGTGATGGCATAGGTCTTTTAGATTCAAAACATCAAATAATAACATTGAAATTAATGAATATTTAGTCAGTGATATTGAATTTGAATGAATCGAAATGTTGGACGTTATTGGATACTAATTTATTGCGCTTAAATTTGTAGCAAAATATCTTTTATGTGGCCATGCCATATGGGAGAGCTGTATGAATAGTACTGCTTTTGACAAAATGATAGTAGGAAGAGGGCTGTAGAATTTTCAAGTTTTATTTAGGTTATTAAACATGCTTAGACTTTTTAGTGACTAGTGCGGTAATGCGGTATAATCTAGTGCATAATCTAGTATTACATGTGTACATATATAATATTTATATCAGTGTACATTGTTTGTTATCCGTCAATATAAAAGACATTCACGCTTAAATGTAATCTCATGTCCTTAAGTTGTTAAAAGATAAGTGTCCAGCAAAGGTGGAGAAACTATAATATCTTTTTAACTTTAATAAGTACAGCTTGCATGAATCACTTCATAGATCAAGTATATACGTTGAATATTAGTGAATGATTGCGATAATGACTTCAATGTCAGACACATAAACTTTCAGACCCATTCGATCTGGTCCCCTTGACCTGGAAAATCAATACAATGGCAATAATATTTTTTATTACAGTTTTCAAGTTAAAACATAAAGATACCCGAAATATGTGATGCTTGGAAACGGTAATGTATGCAATGTTTTATTATCCTCTTATTATTAATGGTTGAACGAACAAATCGACTTGCATTCGGAGCACCGCGCGTTTCTTTGTATTCTCTTTTAAACATAAATTCATGAGGAAATACATCTAGGAAAGTAAAGAAATTTAATAGACGTGTATGTACTTTCTTTTTGCCCGGGCCATTTGTGAAAAAGTGTCGTATAATAGCGATGACGATAATTTGAATAAAGAATGCTGCATAAAGTCTTAACTAAAATTCTGAGATTCGTCGTGGTTGGCGTATCTCGGTTTGGTACGACAGGTGCGTCCCACCGGATGTGAAAAATAAATAAATGACGAGCGATTCCCGGTGGCTTGGGAAAACAGTTTCTGTGCAGATAGTGGAAGAGTTATAGCTTCCATGGAAGAAGGAGCTGAAGGGACCAGAGAAACGCCTCGTCCCAGGGACTTTGCACGACTCTGTAATTTTTACCCTTCCTCTCTATTCCTATAAAAGTTAAGAGTAATTTACTGTACAGACTGACTAAGAAGAAGAGTCAGACTTTCGGGGCCGAGTTTCAACTATTTCTTAATTGGACAAATAACTGTTTTATATTTCACCAAATGTACCGTTGTTTTTTATAAATACTTTTTCTTAATATACGTATTATCTTTACTGCAATGTAAAATGCGGATTACTCTATAAATCTGTCACATACTGTAATATAACCATCTTCAGTTAGCGGAACGTATCAGTTTGTTGACAATTATTGTTTAAAAGCGGACAACAGTTCTCAAGGAGCTTTATTTTTTAAGCTACGTACCCAATTTTTGTTTGGAAAAGGAACATTTTGCTATTCGACGCAAAGAAATATAATTTAACTTGTTTCCTTTTTTTTCTAATTAACAATCAGTACTTAAAGTTTGACATTACAACAATGACCAATTATATTTATAATACATCAAAGGTCGAAATGTCATAAATAATAAATTATATTAGATAACTTTGTAAATTTATTTTACATATTACAATTTCCAAACCCGTGAATTCTTAACCTCTTAAAAGGAATATAGTATGTTCGGAAAATGTTACCCATGTGGAAATTACAATACGGCCCAGCACTGGCCCAGTACTGGCGGCCGTACTGCCTGTACTGGCAGCTGTACAGATTCTGTTGTCTGCCAGTACTGGCACAGTACTGGGATGATAACGTTGGCCGTACT
>JABFPN010004779.1:0-14381 GCA_022817305.1 Leptoteleia sp. ZL-2020 | reverse complement strand
TATATAGAATGTGCACTCTGAATAAAATAAGTGTACAGTGTACATTCGGTACATATAATTCAGCTAGTTCTGGAGTAGGTTCCGGAACTACAGAACCTGACAGAACCGACCAAGGAAAAACGCTACTGGTCATCTCTGATTGGAAAACACTAAAATTTTCATACACACATGTATATATATTTAAATATTATACGAATAGTAAATAATAGCGCAATTTACTATTATATAACTATAAAGCATCTTATATTAATTAATTTATTTAAAAATAAAATGAAAAGGAATATTTTTAGGACCGATATTTTTGAACGTTTCTACCTGTCTAGTAAATTATGAATAGGTTCAGAAATCACCGGTTTATTCAAACCAAAGTAAGGTAGATCCAATGGCGTCTTCAAGTTCAAACAATTCATTGAATTAAAAAAGGATGCATTTATATAAACAGAATTGTCTGTCCTTTATTCTTTGAATGAATTATTTGAACTTGAAGAAGACGTAATGCGCAGATAGTCTTTTTCTTAGGTTTGGAAACTTGCGACCTCTAGGAACTCAAATCACGAACAACGTTTCGTTCCGCTTGAATGAATATTCAAATTGACACCTGTGTATTTATGTGACCTCAGCGTTAGGATGATATCTTTTTCTTTATTTTCTTTATAATACTCCAAAATAATAGTGTAAATGGTTAATTATTTTTGGAGTTTTAAATTATTAATACAAAGTAAAATTAATTCCATTTGGTAGTTAAAGGATAAATAAATTAATAACATTGCTTTTATTATCTTTCCATTATTTATTTTTTACAGAGTCTCTAAAAAAAACTTACTTTTATTATAAGAAAAAGAACATTACTGATTTACATTACAACTGATCTATTTTCTAATTTTTCAACTTGTTTGAAATCACTTTTTTTACTGGGTATTGCGGTATTACTTTGTAGGCAATATTCTTTAGAATTTTCTGAGAAAAATTTGTTTTAAAGTTTTCATCTTAATTATATTTAAAAAGATAATGATTTATAAAACTAATCTTTCTCTCTATATAATGAAGTTTCATATGTACATATTGAATTTATAACAAGTTTTTCTTTTAATAAAATATTTAAAGATACATAAAGATTTTTCGCAACATATGTGCTGAAAGTACTACTTTCCATTAGACAGGAGTAATGAAAAGTAGTATTTTCAATCATTCGTCGCGTAATATATTCTTCTGATAGTTTGAAACAACAATGTTTGACCTTTTAATTGATATTATTATTAATAATATTAATATTTGTTTGATATACAAAATTCATTTGTACAAAATAATTAAAATATTTTTATAATTATAATTCATTTAAATTAAGTGGATAAATGAAATTTACATTACTATTTATTTATAATACTAATCCTTGCGTATGAATAAAGAATATTATTCACATTATCCACATAATTTATATTTCATATTAATTACACAAATCATTGTGTATTTGAGTCATATTATACATTGTGTATTGAGAGACATATTAATTACACAAATATCTAAAGTATTTGAGTCTTAATGTAATTATTCTTTTATATTTATCTGTACAAAATTAAAAAACAGTATACCATAATTTGTCACAAATAATATTAATTTACAACAATTTGACAGAACATGTTCATAAGTAAAAATTAAATTAAAAATAAAGACTAAATACATTATAAAAGAACTGCAAAAATTAACGAATAATTTAATAAATAGATGCAAATAATAACGGTACTGTACAAGATAAAGTTAACGATTAAGTGTACTTTTCGTTTGATGCTAATATCACCCAAAAGATGGGATTTCTGGTCTTCTACGTTTGATGGTAGATTTGATATGACCAGTTGGTTCTCGAATAGGCAAAGCTGGTAATAGACAACTGCCTGACTCCGGCAGAAAGGACGTCCTACTTGGTTCCAATCTCCTTATACTTGTGGAAGTTGAACTAAGATAATTTATATCACGAAGTCGGTTTATGCCCGGAGTAGAGGGATGATTTCCGGATTGGCTATCAGATAACTCTTTTATATCACATTTTTCAGGTTTTATATCTTTGATTATATTGATTTGCCACCTGAAAATATTTCAGAAATTATATTATTCATCAGATATACATCAGAATAGATATATATATATATATATTGCACTTCAGCTTGCTAAAATCCTTAACAATTTGGCTAAGTAAAATCTTTACCTTCCAATTCCGCTTTGACATATTTTTGGAGGGGTTTCATCCGTGGAATGCACGCTCATTCTTCTCGTTTCGTCTCGTTTCAAAATTAAAGGATTCAGAATAGCTTCTTTTTCGATGTAAACGCGAAGCTCTGCTGAGAATTTCTCGGTGAAACCATCCTGAGTGAACAAAGGGTGTTGAAGAAGAGTGGAACAACCCGGCCTTAAGTCTGGGTCCATTCTTAAACACTGAGACAGAAAATCCAAAGCAATCGTGTTCCAAGAAGGGAATATTATACGCAAATTTCTGAAACCACCAGCTGGAGTGCCCACAGACATATCGTCTATACTTGTTCGACGCAGTAATCTGGTGTTGGTCCGTCCGACCATCGTTTGATGTTTATAACAAAGGCTTCCTTAATTTGAAAAGAAAAAAGAAAAGAGTAAAAGTCAATTACATTTGTCAACAATTATAATATTGTTAGTAAATGAAGTAAATTTGTTCCTTTATAAGAACCATTCATTTGCTACAAGGGAGAAAAAAACACAGAATCAATATGACAGACTAAACTGTGGAGAAATGTGATCTTTTCCACAACTTCACGTTGAGCTTTAGTTTTCAAGAGTGAAAAATGAATTTAGGAATGTGTCAGGAAAGTGGAGATTTTTACTATTAAATAATAGTAAAAGTAATAGTCTTAAGAGGTATTTTTACTATTTTTGTATTAAAAGCTCCTGCATCATTATTAAATTTTACCATTATTTATAGTAGGAACAATGAACTGGTATGAAAGATAGCAACTTATGATTCTTCTTTTTACTCAGCGCATTAAATTCAATTGACAATTTGGTTGTTGAATGCACAACGAACATTTTTAGAATTATTAATATTAAAATAAATTACCAAGCATTTTGATTATTCGGTAAAGTTGATCGATGTCACTTTCTCCGGGGAATAGGGGATCACCGCTGACCATTTCCGCGTAAAGACAACCCACAGCCCAAATGTCAATTGCCTTGCCATAATGGGTATCGCCAACTAAAAGCTCCGGAGCTCGGTACCATCGTGTCGCGACGTAATCGGTGCAAGATTCGTTGGGTCCGATGAAAAATCGTGCGAATCCAAAGTCGCACAATTTGATAACTCCGTTTGGAGAAACCAAAACGTTTTCCGGTTTGATATCACGGTGCATTATCTGCAAAGTAATTTGAATAACTATATGTAAAAGCAAAATCAGAAAGGACAAAAATGGAAACTTCCTTTGTGAAAAGGAAATTAGAAATTTGTTAAACATAATTCGGAGAAACTCTGAAATAACTATTAAAATTTGGACATTTTGGAGTACTTTAATAAGTTATATATTCCAAAAATATTTGTCCAAAATATCCCCATGTCCTACTTCAGAAGTATTTATGGTACATATATACCTGGGATATACTAAGAATATTTCTAGACATTTGACCATTTTTATGGTACCTTCAATATATTTTTATAGTGTACCACAAATAATTTTTTTTAATATTCTTTAGATATAAAATAAAGAGAGCCATTTGTTAAATACTCACGTGGTTAGCATGGCAAAAACTGAGGCCACGTAGTATTTGAAAGATATGGCGTTTGGAAATTTCGAAGCCAAGTCCACCGCCCACTGATTCCAATTCGTCAAGGACAGTGTGATCCAGGTACTCGAATACTAAATAAAAGCGTTTTCTTCGACGGAATACTTCAATGAGGTTGACCAAATTATCATGACGTAATTTCTAAGACCAATTTAAACATTAATACTTTTGTTGTTATCATTGTATAATATTATAAAATTATTTTATAATGTCAAGTATCATTATATTATAATCTTAATTTGATATTATTGATCAATAAATGATATATTACCCTCAGCATTCGGATCTCACGATTAGCCATTTTCCGTACATGGGAATCTTCTTCGGTTTCCAAAAATTTCTTAATCGCCACTATTTGTTTGGTTTCTTTGTGCCTGCACTTCATCACAATGCCATAACTCCCTTCCCCCACAACTTCTATTGTCTCATATTTATCCATTTCAATTACTTTTTGAGAAGAGTTGCAGTTTTTTCGAAGATACTTTCTAGACAAGTTATTTCCCATTAATATGTAAATAAACATTATAACAGGTTTAATACTACCAACAATTTAATTGAACATAATTTTGATATTATATTAATTTTAAAAAAAAATCCCTTTTAAAAAAATCAATCTAGGATAGATGGGAACTGTATGGGAATTTTATTCCAAAATCCAAATAGGATCCCACACATTAATTCCTGGCAGTATTAAAAGATCCAATCAAGGTTCTTATCTGGATTTTCATAACCTTGAACTTAAATATGCTTAGACAAAAATTATACTAGGCAACCAAGGTGGGTTCCTACACTGAGAAAAAAGATATATCACAAATTACTATTTCTTGTATCAATTTGAGGATATATTGGAGAAGTAATTATTTCAACTGTTAATAATAGTAAAATTTAAAAGTCACGTGGTAAATATTAGTAGACAAGTACTACAAATTGCTTTCATAATCATCATTTTTACTATATTTAATAGTAACGTTTTTCACTCTTCAGAGATATCCTCAAATGGATATAAATTGTTTTCAATTTTACTATTACTTTTTTCTCAGTGTATCTGGTTTCCAGAAAGTTCTTATATAAGATCACACTAATTTTTGTTATAATCACTCTATTATATAAAAATATAATAATTTTTAATGGTATGAATAATGCAGTAATTGAAAAACACGTGATTATTTAATTTGATAAAAACAACGTTATTAATATCAGATCTGACTTTGTTCAATATTTAATTATTAATGCATTGTTCAGTGAATAATTTGTGAACTCACTAGTTGACATTTTAAAAGTTGCAGTTGATTTAAAATATCTTATCCACGTTTTGTGAGCAGTGCGGACAGTTCTTGTACCCCTGGTTTGATGATCATTTACGATGGAATCTATTTTCACAACGGCAAGTGCTCGATATATACTTTATAGAATTATTTTTTGTCCACTTTGAGCTGAAAACAGATAAACAGTTTTAAAGAAGGTAGTCACGCACATGCCGAAAACGTTAATCGATTGCTGTGTCTTCTTATTTTTATTCGCAACATTTGGAGGCAACTGGAATTTTTCTGACTGAATTAATTCATCCAAACACTCGACACTAACCGTTATAATTTTTCCAATCTTTAAGCAACATTGTGTGCAATAAGTTGTCCAAATTCCAACAATAATCTGAATATATCCAAGAAATATTCTGATGTCAAATTCCAGAAATAATCTCAGTATATTCTTGGTTGGCTGATAACTTTTTAATATTCCAAAAATATGTCATAAATATTTCTGGAATGTCTTGGAATTTTCTTTGCTTTTAAGATTCTTTCAAAGATAACAAAAATGGAAAAAAAAGAAAACCAAAATTGTGTACTTGTCATTTATAAGAATATAAGTCTTAAACATTTTATATTCCACACTGTTTACTCACAATTAATATTCTATAATTTGCATTCTCCAAATATTCCACTTATCTTTGTAAAATATTCCTGGTATATATCTTGTGTGCAATATAAATTTCTATACTAAAACATCAATATGGGGGGAAGCATGATCTTATTCATAAATTGTTATTCATACAAATAAATGTCAATATTATATATTAATTGTTCTTGAAAACACGGTAATAGTTTCATCTACGAATTTTACTCAAATACACTATCACTCCTTAACTTTGAACTTTATATTAAAAAATAATATCATTGCACATGCCACTGTCACAATTTAGTACCAATCATTTGTTTAGATTTAACAGTTACTATTGTTTATATAGATATGTATATAATTATTAAATAACATTCCCCACTTGTGCAAATATTTAACAAATTTAACAAATTTCTCTAAGTGCAATACTAACATTTTTATGAAAAGTTGTGCCATACGCAACATGCAATATCAATTACATTAAGCGATGCATACTTGAAAAG
The DNA here is from genome assembly GCA_022817305.1 of Leptoteleia sp. ZL-2020. Lineage (NCBI taxonomy): Eukaryota > Metazoa > Arthropoda > Insecta > Hymenoptera > Scelionidae > Leptoteleia > Leptoteleia sp. ZL-2020. Next base: position 8,187 of record JABFPN010004779.1, on the reverse strand, counting down.
CTGTTTACCAAATCATATCAAATAATATTTCCATTGAATAATGATATTTTTTATTACATCTTACCAACGATATCACTCGCAGCATATATCTTTCACAGAAGCTAATGTCGATACTGTGCGTGTTTTTTTTTTAATTATTCAAAGCACTGCGTTTACAAGATACAACCAGGAAATCAGAAGTCAGAATTGTGTGTTGTACCGACCTGATTCAGCGGCCGTGAATGACGAGCAAAGCTCGGAGGTATATTATCGATGGATATCGATCCTACAATTATACGCCTTCGTTTACTCCACAATAAAAACAGAACGTCGAAAGTATACGAATTGTTGAATTAATGTTTATGTAATATATATACATAATATATTTGTAAAAATTGCATATTTCTAATAACATTTGGTTACATAAACAGGAAATGAGGAGTACTTTTTTACGCAAAAAAAATTGAAACTACAAAGCGTGTAAGATTTTACCATACTGGATAGTTATTTTTAGCATACCAACAAATGTACTGTATCTTGCATCTACATAGTTTTCACTTATAGATTATGTGAAAGTTCATATTAGATGTTGTGTTGGTCTAAATATATCCTAGTAAAAATGAAACATATGGTCCATATACGTGTTCACAATGTCACATAAAAAAATAAAAAATTCATATATAGATGTATATATATTTTCTTAATCCATATACATGATTATATATGGCAGTGCATTGCAAATTAATTTGCAAAAGTGAGTTTAGTTAGTTTTCAAAAATTTTAAACAAAGTTTAAACACTCAATTTTAAACTTCCCTTCATATTTTGAAAATTTACCTCCAAAATTTGATTATCCAACACGTACCTAGTCTCCCAAATATGGCGTGTCCCCAAAACCACCGTTTGGTATATATATTTATATATATTATTTTATTCTTAAAAAGTAAAGCTCAACGTGAAGTTGCAGTTGTTAGATAAAATGCGCGCGCACCCGCGGCAAATATAAAAAAGTCAAGAAAAAATAAAATATTCAACTGAACAGATATTCAAGTAAAAAATTCTAACGGTGCAAAATTTTAATTAATGAACACAAAGAAAAAAAAAACATTAAATTAGAAAGATTTTATAAAATTAAAGACGTTTATAATTATAAATCCTAAAATCTTTAATCTTATTACGAACTAACAAAGATTTAAACATCAATGGGATTTGAACCCCAGATTTCCACTTAAGAAAATCAACCGCTACGATAACACGGTACGTGTCTTGCCAGCAAAAAAAAACAATCAGCTCCGTAAAAAGAAGTTTTTCCCACGGCGATATAGTTGATCCCTTTTTTTCTTGCGTGATCGAAACTGTTGAAGTTGTCGCAAATAGGAGCGCGCCGCTATTAAAAGGGACGAGGAATTTTTATATTTAGTTCTTTTGTTGTTGTTTCATATGCCGTTATCGATTAAATGTATTCAAAATAGAACTCCCAAATTGTTCTATAATTGAAGTTTAATGCCAAGTTGATGTGCGCAAAGCTGTTAATCGTTGCGCTATCGCGGTTGTCTGCAAATGTTTCGGCGTAATTATTGCAAAAATTAAATATCCGTTGAATGAACACGAAATACCAAATGACGTGACCTTCTGGCGGGCCGTAATTACTTTTCGTGCAAACTATTTTGGGAAGCCGCGGACTCGCCGGTTCAAATTATACTTATCTCTTCCTTCCACTCATTTTTTCCCTTTACAAATATTAATAAATATATCTTTTTTTTTCTTTTTTTCTTTTTGGTGGCATATATACGCGCTCAAAGGGAGTGGCGTATTTATACACACTTAATTATGGCCCGCGGTACTTTCGAGGACGCGCCACTCTTGGTCGAATCGCGAGCGCGTGGGTGAGGTTTCTTCTTTTCTTTTCTTTTTTGGGGAAATTTTGGTGGAAAATTTGAGATTGCCCGGTGTGAAATAGTTGGAGCGGGGGAATGCGTGACGAGCGGGTTTCAATTGCAGTTATTTTGAGTAACTTTTCATTAACTTTAAAGGTCAGGAAAGCTTGATGTACCCTTTAGCAAGAGCGAACGCTTTTCGGAATTTTATGCCATATCAATAAAACTATTTCCTGCGTGTTTCCAGATGTTATTTGAAGAAAATGCGCTGAAAAAAAATATTTAAATGCATGCACGTAAAGACAAAAAAAAACTATTAAAGTTCTATTTTTATGCACTGTTAATTGTGAAAGTGCAATTTCCCTTGCATTTAAAGCTTTCGTAAAAAAAACAAACAAACAAATTTAAAACGGTATTTAAAAACGTGCGCTGCTTCGGTGTACTTTTAAGAACGGCAGATTCAAAGGTTTTATGAAATGGTAGTTTTATTTTGTGAATTGTAGGATTCTTCAATTATTCAGTTAAATTAGGACTTTCTTATAATTTTTGATGCAAATAATTGCTATCCAAGTAAAGTAATAGTAATGAGTGTTAAGTAATTTTCCTAATAGAATTGAAACATATATGGTTCATATATGTTTTAATAATTTCATATTTAAGAAGATGCAAAATTCATACACAAACACATATATTTTTCCTTAATCTATATATAGCCATACATGTGATAAAAATTTATATATAGGTTGCTATATATGTGGCATATATGCGGGCATATATACGGGCATGTTTCTGAAAACATATACGCCACCTATATAACAATTTTTCATGGCTATATGATCTATATATGATAGTAGTTGATTTCCATATAAGGAAATTATTAAATGAAGATATGGCTAGAATACTATATCAATTATTTCCATATATAAATTTTTGATTTCCTTATATTATATTGTTAAAGCATGTATATATATGAATACCAAACTGGTAATACTTTTCGTGAAAAAAAAATGATGCACCCTCTTCTCCCCGCGAACTCAACGAGTTTTCGCAAAAAGCGGAAAGCTCGCCGCGCGGGCAATTATAAGAGTCCCATGCGGCGCCACTGGATTGGCGCGCGCCAAACTGGTGGGAGTCGGGTTTACGATCAGTCTCGCATTCGGCAAAACTCGCCGCATCAAAACTCGTCGCCCACCTCTTCCCATCTCTCGCTCCGAGCTTCCAGCTCTCTCGTCGTTCCCGTTGGGATACTCGGATGGACCACGACAGAGGGGGAGGGGGGGGGGCAGTTTCTCTTTCCCGCACGTGCGTTGCGACGCGCGCGCGTGTACGTACGCGTCGCGACGTGTCTCAAAGACGAGGCAAGTCCGTCGGCGAGGAGCGCGAGCGAGCACTGAAATAGACCCACCACATGGCGGGGGTCTTTGCCATTGCGGGAGTATGAGCCTCGAAAGCGCAGTGTGCCAACGGGGACCTCTCCACCAAGAGCTTTCACCGTTTCGCGGTACCGCGGTCGACTCAATTTTTAACAAAAAGCCCCCCCTCTCTCCCCCCTCTCCCTCGCCCTTCCCCGAAACAAAGGACCGTCCGAATCCGTGAGAAAAGCGGCGGGAAAAACTTGCGCCGTCCAATGTTCGCGCGGGACATTGCCGATGGATTTGTCAGTTAGCGGACGTTTAATGAGTCCGCGAGTTTTCTCACTGGAAGGTTCGATGGTGAGGGGAAATTTGAAAATCGTGGGAACCGTTGAGACGTCTCGGTGACCGTCGATCATCGGGACTGTTTGCTATCAATTTCTTTTGCGTCATAATTTTTCGTATCAACGTCACTTCCGGTCTTGGAATTGCTCTCTTCTTCTTCTTCTCACTTCCCGCAAACAGTTTGAAGATGCGCGGAATTAAGCGGTTGAGGTATTTCCGTTTAATAACGATCAACTGAGTTTGAAAACGGCGAAGGTTTGTGCGCGGCCGAGTTCGTTCGTGTGGAACAACTGCGATTGGTTCGCGTCGACAGCGATGTCATTTGTTTCTCAACAATGTTGAGACGCCGCGCACTTGCGTTCCGTGCTTGGCTTTGGTTTCAATGAAGCGGTAGCCCGCGCCGATCGGCGACTCAGATTGATATCTTGCGGGCAACTAAGGGACAATATGAATGGGATGCGCATTGGAGGCGCAAGGTCGTAAATGTTGCGACGACCTTGGAATCCGCGCTAACAACAGGATGGCGGCCTGCCACCCACAGCCGCCTCTTCGGCACCTGCAACACCGCTCGCGAATCTCCCAAGACGTAGCCGGGGTCGATCTCTTGGGTCAAAGTCAGCCGCTCCAACACACACGCCACTATCAACCGCACCTACTCAATTGGGTGTACCTTACGATTGCCGATCAGAACTCCATTGCTTCCGATCAGGTACCGATTGCCACTTCGTCGGACTGGAGAAGAGGGGATTTAATAAAAGGAAGAAGAGTGTTTTAATTGGATTGAATAGTCGTGGAAATATGAAAACTATATTCGACCGCGATTTGTCACCTAAACGGAAGTATGCATGATTTAACACCGCGATTACAGCGCTGCTGTTTCCTCCGCGCGCAAGTTTTGCGCTGTTTGCAGTTCCTTCGGTTTTATGTTTACGTTGATATATTTAATATTGTTATTTTTTATCGTATTTTGATGGAATATTATTTATGAGAAGTGTTTATAAATATTTATTATGAAATTTTGATCGTCAAGTGAAATTATTAATCAGAGAGCCATGTTTAATAAGTTTAAAATATCTATCGCTGCCGCGCTAATTTATTATTGGGTAAAGAATAATTCCGCGTTTCTCGTCATTCAGGAACATGTGACATAAATCTACAATTCGTGAGTACTTCCGACTGTCAAGTCGTGCGTATTTGTAAATTCGTGAATGTGACGAGTCGTGGTCAAGTAGTGTATTTCGAAAGATATATGAATTGTTTCATTTTTTTCAGAAATAATAAGAGATGTTTGGGAAAACTTTTTGAGTGCTGAATCTGTAAATAACTTTAAGGAATTGGGGAATTAAAATAAACTTTAAAACGTTGGGGAATCACTTTTTTAGTTACTCTAGTAGGATGAGATATCCTACGATATCCCACAAACATTTTCAAATAATATCTTTATGTCCAGTCCCAGAAATATTCTTAGTATATTATTGGGAGATTAAATGTCCTAGATATATAGCACAGATATTTCTGGGATTGGACATAAAGATATTATTTGGAAATATTTGTGGCATGTCTTATGATATCTCTTCCTACTAGGGTACAATTGAGATTTTCATTGTTCTTGCAATTATTACCTTTTTAATAATTGTTTTTAAAGAAGAGTTTTAAATTTCATTTAAAACAAAATTAATCCTGTTCGAATTAAAAACTGACGTCCTTGAATTAGTCGATGTTAAGTTCAATGACTTTGGCTATACTGTCATCTGAATTACAATAATAAAATAGACTCTATAAACGATGGCATGAGGTATAATTAAATCTTAGGTATATTATTTAAATAGTTCTTAAGGAGACAACAGTGTAGCTATGATGATTAAGTCATTGAAACTTGTGGATGATCATTTATGAACATTCTTACTATAATTTTGAAAGAAATACTATAATAAATCATTTTTTCCAATAAATTTATAATAAAAAGTACTTTATTTTAACATTTATTTCATATTTTATTGTATGTTCATAAATTGTCTTCCGGGGTTGGAATCTAATTTTTTATGGTAAAATTAACTCTTTATTTTTCATCGTGAAACTAACGAGTGTAACAATGATTCTATTGGCGCATTGCTTGTAATTTATACCTAACGTTACTTGACGATAAAGAGGCACTATTTTGATATCGCACTCGAATTAGCGAATTTCTAACGTAATGCGCGTTGCTCCGATATTTATAAATACTGCAAAAACTAGAGTACATTCTTTTTTAACACTTCATAACGATTTCATCTTTATTCGTGCGTTAAAATTTTACCATCCATTTCAACGCTTTAATCGTGAACAATATAAAAGTACTCCCTCCCCCCTCGCCTCATGATGATCCCGCGAAATAAATTCCTTTGCGTCACGCGCCAGTGGAGTTTTTAATGAAAGTATTAGTCATACTTCTAACCATTAATAACGGTACCATGTTTCCGAAAAGCCCGTTTAAAGTTAGGAGCGGAGCACCATGTGAGCTTCGCGCAGTAATAATAAGCTTCGACAACTACCGCCGGCAGAATTTTTTCCACGTAACATAAAACTCAAATAGTGCACGGAAATAACGGCTAGTAAACAGAGCCCTGTATTCGTAATTACCGTTGAATGCCGGGTAATGAGTCAACAAATATATTGTAAATATAAAATGTAATGATTAACTCGTTATTAAATATGACAATGTCGACGTCGGGTCGACAATTGGTTTGGTGTAAAATAAATTGACACGTTGCGAAGGGATATTGGTTTAATTGATTTTTAATTACAAGTTAACGTGACAAATTATTAACAAATTTTGTTGAAGGATATATTGAAAGAAAAAAAAATATCACAAATTACTATTTTTTTTATATCGAAGGAGATATTCAAATGGTAATTATTTCTACTATACGTATGATATATGAACGTATGATAGTAAATTTTAAAACTTGTATTACAAAGGTACTACAGATTGCTTTTATGCTTATCATTCTTACTGTTTTTCATAGCAAAATTGTTCTATTACTGTTTACTATTACATATAAACATTTATTTTTTGCAAATAGAAATTGTTAAGAAATTAGAAAGTTTCTTTTGTTTATAATTGTTATTATTAAAAGAAGTTTTCAAATTAATGTTTCATCTAGAATTTGTTGCGATGAAATCTATAAACTTTACAAAGATTAAAAAATCTCTCATTCAATTAAAAATTCAACAATTTAATATTTTATTAATAATTAATTGTTGAATACTGTCTTTACTTTGAAGTTTTTCAATAATAATATTAAGTTCCGCATAATTTGACAATAATTAAGACAAGGTATAATGAATATAAATCGAATAGAAATTTGTCATATATAAAAGTTAACTGAATTTACCAGAATCAATAGCCACAAATAAATGATTGACCTCTTATTAGATTGTGTAATGTTCGTAAGAGCAATACTTTAAGGATATTTATCAATTGGATATATGAAGTGGCTCGTGAGAGAAATCTGCAAACTCAGCACAGGTCACGAAAACGTTTATCGTAACATTGACGGATATTAAATCACGTTTATACAAGTCGATCTTTTCTGTCGGAGATAGACTAATGCTTTGCTAGCTTGACAACAGCGAAACAATTCAAGCAGTGATATAATTATAGCTACCCAGCTTTTCTAAATTCTCAGAACGCCTAGAACATTAGGCGGAGACTTCTTATACCACACTCAATATGTCTTTATTATCGGATCGTGAAATATCCTAGTCGAAATTGTCGAATGTGCATCAAACATCCATATACAAACGGTTCTTCAGTCATTGGATATTTCGACAACATATTTCTTCATACGTAACTGCAAATAATAGGAATCAATCATATAAATGAAAGAAATTTCATATATTTCTTACACTGGAAAATCATAATATTTAATTTTAATTCATTCTGTGAAATTAATTACAAATACACTTGTATTTTTCTACTACTATTCCACTACTAGATATCTCTAGTACTACTAGATATCTACTACTGGATATCTATTACTAGATATCTCTAGTACTACTAGATATCCACTACTAGATAGTATCTAGTAATAAACAACTGAAGCTTAAAAATTAATAGAAATTGTATTATTGCAGAGCAAACTTTTGCCAACCATATGGAGCAACTTCCCAACGGCAAATGCACAAACGTATTTACATCAGAATGTTATAAATTCGTCAGGGCCCATAGGAAGTACTTTAGCGGACAGTATCGGTGATCTCGCAGAACACTTCAACGAATTGGCCCTTCTCGACAGAAAACCGATCAAGAGGCCGCCGTCGACTTATTTATGCCACTTGTGTTTCAAAAAAGGACATTACATTAAAGATTGTCCTCAGGTGAGATTAACTGTACGTTTTATCAACTCTGTTATATCTTATTCTTATTAATGATGAAATAATAAAAATCTAGCCACACATTTATTATGTTTGTTAATCGATTATCAATAATTTTAATGGATAATTTTAATTTCAACTTGTATTTACGATTATGCTTTATCATAAGCAATATAAATAACAATAATTAAACTAATAATAGGTAAAGTAAATCTGTTGTCTGCATTAGAAATAATTGCACGAAGGAAATTTATTAAACTTATCACAAAAATAATTATA
>JABFPN010004778.1:0-14382 GCA_022817305.1 Leptoteleia sp. ZL-2020 | reverse complement strand
TAACGAACTTTTCCGTGAGAATTCCGATGCGTGCGAAAAATTCCGCTATTTTTTCGTTGTAAACGAAATTTTTCGTGAAATTTGACGTAAAAGAACTTAAAATTTTACGATTTTTTTTTACAGTGTACTTTTACTCTTAATTGAGTGATTTAAACCCCCCTTCCCCCTGCTGATTCACGAAAATGTCAGCGGAATAATTGGACCGTTAACCCCCGCGTTTTTGTCGGTTATAATTATTGTAAATAACGGGAATAAAATGTGTGTGCCCCCCTCCGGTTCGTCGTTAAAATAACTCCGACGAGAGTGGCGAATATTTATAGGGAGCGTAATTGTTTGCGCGCGGAAGCACGGTAATGATTTGTGACACCGGTAAGAAGTTCCGCCTGCCACGTGTGTATTAAATTATCCACGTGGCATGAACATTGATGCGGCACGAATTGAATAATTATCAGTGGATGATGTAAGTAAATGTGAAATAAATGGCGGTAACCGTGACGTAAAGGTTTCGCCGTTTTTGATGTATCCCGTAACGTGCATCGAGGGAAATTTATTACCAGTTGTAACTGTGTTTTTACAATAACTCGCGCATATTTTTGAGCATTTATAAGTATCCTTTGTGATACGACGCGGTAAAATTTATAAGATCAGAGATACTTTTTAAATTAAATTAGAAAAAAGTATTACGATCCGTTTAACAATAATAGAATTATTCATATGGTATAAACTCGAGTAGAAATTGAATTGGATTTGCCCTAAGTATATTAGGGGCCTGATCTGGTTAGAGTATGGGTAACCTTAATAGGGGAGTTCATTTCAGGAACGTACCAGGACCCTACCCGGGAATCTTAATTACCGATAGTTGGATCAGGCACTGATTGGGTCAGCCTAATCAGGGCCTAATAGTGGGTGCAATGCCCATTAAAATCATAGTTTTCTATAAATTTAAAAAAAAAACAACTAAAAATCTTCATTTTAAAGCTTTATAATGATAGGAATCACCGTCGTCAGATATAAGGCCTGTTCATGGCCTGATCATATCCTGATGAATATTCAGTAATACATTATTTACCCAATTGGGACCATATTAATCTCAGACTTTACATCCACATGCTGGCCCTGATCTGGCCATCTTATCAGGGCCTGATCAACAAGTACGGTTGGCCCTGCTCGGGCCATATTTTTACCCGATTGAAATTTCAACTTGGAAATCCACCCTTTGTGCGCGAACAATTTATTCTTATTATAACTGCAATTTCATTTTGTCGGTATAACGAATGGAAATCCCATTTGGTGCGAGAATATTCTATTATTCTTAAATGGACAGTTTTGTGAGCGTAATAAAGAGATCATCGTAAACAGAAGGGAGAGGCGGGCCGCGCAGGCGTTGCATTGCATAATGTAACGTTCGAAATTTTTGCCATTTACCATTCGGATGAAAATAGGCGGGGGGGGGGGGGAAGTAAAAAAGGGAGCCAACCTCGGCTGCGTCGAGGGAATCTCTATAATGTATGGATTCTGTTGGCACGAGATGGACGGTGCTTATTTTCGTCGGCCGTTTGCGACGGTGGCGGCGGCAAGGTGCCCGGCCGATCGACGCGGTGCGATCTCTCGGGAGGGGGGACGGGGCGGGGGCGGGGGGCGGTGGTGGTGGTGTTGTTGTTGGCTCTCTACGCTGGCACGACTCTACGCTCTATAATCATGTCTCGGAGCGCGCTCGCAGGATCACTTACCCCGTGTCCGGGCTTGCCGTTTCTAATGGCTCGACGTTGATTGCGATCTCGTGCGTCGCTCGTCGAGATTACGTCGCGCCGTGTTAATGACAAGATCGTGACAATGGCGGACGGGGCACCGCGAGACCCGTGCTCGCCGTTACGAAATCAGGGTGGTCCTCGATCGCGGGGACTTCGACCTTCGCATAATGCACAATGAATTTCGCCAACTTACGATATATAACAATATATACTGTTTAATGCCCATTACTGTTTCATATATATCTCATGTATGGTCCATGCACGTTCCATATATGGCCATATACGTTCCATGTATGGTCCATATACGTTTCATATATGGTTCATATACGTTTCATATATAGTCCATATATGTTCCATATATGGTCAATATACCTCCCATATATGGTCCACACATGTTCCATAAATATTCCATATTAGTTCTATATATGTCCCATTTATACACATACAATTAATTATATATATATAATAATAATGTTTGAACATTTGAACTGTTCGAACTATAAAATTTCTGATTTCACTGAAGAATAAAACGTTTTTCAAACTAAAAACATAAACAATGTTCAATAATATGTAAAAGTGCAAATTTACAACATGAAAACAATAACAATGTTCGTTATAACAATGTTTGTTATTGTTTCGTTAGTTTCGTTATTGCTTTTATTATTTTTTCTGGATATCCCTTTATTCATTCAAAAACAAGGAAAAGTGATGTTTCTATATGTTTTATATTTGGAAAACGTTTATTCTTCTGTCTTATAAATTTCTAAACTGTTCAAACATTTAACAGGCATATTTTTTACATTTGAGTTGAGCTTTGGAACAAAATAATAAGAAGCAAATGAAATATTAATGCGAACAAAAAAATTTCTAGTTCTTATGAGATTTTAGTTAAATAAAATCCTCGCTTTAACTCATTTAAACGATCGGTACCATTTTGCGTCTCGCATTTTTATGATACAATTTATTTATTGACTTTATGTCGATGAAGGAACTTTCTCAATTTCGATCGTTTCTGAACTTGTAACTGACTGAAGCGAAGCAAAAGGTCGATTGTTGTTGTTTTTTTTTTTTTTTTTAACGACGCATTTGAGCGCGCGAATAACTTAGCGATTTTGCCGTTGCGCGTGCGGCTGCATTAACGCTCCGGAAATTGCTACCGCCGTGCGAATTTAAACTCCCGCGGGCACATGAAACAATGGCCGTGAGCGCAGGCAACGTCTTAACTTAATTAACAATAAAAACGCGAATTGATATTTCGCTCGGAAATTGAACGCGCCCTTTTTGCATTGCCCCGTGCATTTAATGCTTTCGACTTTGTTTATTGTTCTGCGTGCTTTTAATGGGAACGCACAGATGGCGTGATCTTTATTACCGGACAGAATAAGCTATGATATTTTATGGCCCTCCAAATGATGCTTTTAATCGCTCATAATTAACACGCGAGTAGCACTCAAGTTCGATTATTGTCAATATTTTTTCCCGCAACGTCGAAGATTAAAATACTCTTTTTATTTTTTTTTTTTTTGATTGATTTTTTGTAGAAATTTTACAGCTTATATTTTATTGCACCGATAATTTGCTTTAAAAGGCGAGCAAAACATTTTTATCTTATGTTTATCCGTGTATCGCAAAAAGTATCAAGTTGACACGAATGCAAGGAGAAAAATGTGATAGAAAAAATTACTGCTGTTTTAATAGGAAAATTTTCCGTTTCATCTATAAATATAACATTGAAAACTAGTTTTTTTTGCTTTTAAAAAACAGTAATTCAATCTTATTACAAAACATACACGAAACTATTTAATATTTTTCCAAGCAAAACCCTAATTAGTAAAGATAAAAAATCTAATAGACATGAATTAATTGCCGGTACCGTTTGCACAGAACTCTTCTGAGTATTTCACGAAGACGTGAAGATTAAAATTATTTCGTTGTTCGCGAAAGCTGATGGAATTAGGGAACCTTGAATTGTGGATCGAAGCGTTCGGTCGAATTGCTGGCGGCAGTCGCGCTATCCCACGCTTTATTGCAATTTAATGTAATCTCGGATACTTTCAGTTAAGCACGTGTGTGTTACATCGGATTACATTGGGATAATAGAGGCAGTGGCGCGAGTGGCAATAAGGCCGCAATAGGTACCACGCGGATAGCGGTAGAAAACCGGTGGGTGTGGGATAAGTTATAGTGGGCCAAAGCAGGGCAAAAAAGGTAGCTGGAGTGAAAAAAAAAATTTTTGAATGCTACTAACTCAATGGTAAAGTTGATGTAGGCCTACACTGAGAAAAATGCAGTTGGGTTTCTATTTAAATTAAATAGAATCTATTTATCATAAATAGAATTATTCTTACATTAAGAATTTTTACAAATATTAAATAGAAAATCTATTAAACATAAGAGGATTCTATTACTACTAAATGGACAGTTTTGTGAGTGTACTCGAAACAACCATATTCGAGTTAAATCTCCCATATTTATATAGTTGAATTGACTCGATATTCCAATTGAATAATTGAAATTAGTGAAATGACAGTCGGTGTATATCTCACGTAACGAAAGAGTGACGTTGGCCCAGTGGTTTAACTTTTAACTCCATATTAAAATATCTACCTACTGCAGTTCAAATCCCAGTCAAGGCGAGATTATGAAAAGATTTTTTTATAAAATTATTAATTAAAATATTTCTCCTTACCCAAGTATACATAGAGTTAATTAAACTCAAAGGATATTTTATTTGTATTAATAAAATGAGCTATGTCAAATTATAAATAAGTTTTGATCATATTTGACTCAGAAAACGAGTTGATTCAACTCGATTTTATTTGATACAACATAGCATTTTTTACAGTGTACCAAGCCATCTCTTTTTATAAATTAAACCCGGTTTGTTGGGATTCTTTGGGCATCGTTTTCCCGCGTAAACGTAGGGGGGCTTACCGTGGACAGTGGCAGGCCTGGGCGCTGGTTATCGAACGCGTTTAACCTACGCTTCCGGGTTACGGGTTACACACTTGAAAAGTATTGTCAAGGCGATAAGTCGGAGCTGCGGGCGCGATTATCGCAATTATCGAACCACGCTCCTTGCTGTTCGATGCCTGCTGGACAGGTGCTCTCTAATTCTATATTTACCTGCAACATAAAGAACGCGTCATGTAGAAAGTTGCTCCAATTATTTCGTAAAATGCGTCCTGACTGTAAGGCAGCCAGTAAACTAGCAACAAATTAAATAATACAAGCTAAATTGTCACTCATTAAAGGTGTCCAAGTGTGTCAATGTCGCTTAGACTGTGCATTGAATGTACACTGGATATTAACATTGCAGAAAGGTTTGGAAAATTTCTTTCTTTTTCAGCTGACAGATTTTTAATTTAAATAAGCAAATTTTTTAATTTAATAAAACAGAAACTATGGTCAGCTGAAAAAGAAGCTTTTGCTTGTTATAACCAAACAATTTTCTCTGTAAAGATTTTTATACACGGAATGAAAAGATTACTAAAATTTGCTGACATTGCTAGTAAACTGGTCATATAGTTACCGAAATTTAAAAATTACTATCCTAAGTTAGTAAAAAATATCAGTACTTTGACATTACTGGTTATCAATCTGATACCTTTTGCTAACTTAAGATAGTAATATCTCAAATTTTCCAAGCGCATGACCAGTTTTACTAACAAGGTTAGTAATTTTTATTAATCTTTTCTCTCCGTGTGCTATTTAAATGTATATTCTCTGTGGGACTTTATAATTTATATCCTGACTTTCATTATCGAGTGAAAATTCAATAATTCACCGTTCAACAATTATTTTACGGTCCATTATATTACAGTGTATTTAATAAATCAGAAATTAATTACCCGGGCTTTTTTTGCTTCCTAATACAATATATAGGTATATGATTTGCGCAAAGTCAAATGTCAACTAGACAGCTTCAATCGACGCAGAATTTAGTACAAATTCCTAACGGATACTTTACCCATAATGCGATTTCGTTCAACCTCACAAGCCCTCCCCCTCCCCAACATAAACGATAATTCCGTTGATTAGCTAATGTTTCTTAAGTGATTTACCGAAGAAATCGTGGTAAATTATAAAACGAGGCGAACCGTTCGTTTACTTTGTTGCGTCATGAACTTGACTCTGGTAACAATTAAATAACAGAAAAGGAGGGAATCCGAGTCCAACAGAAGTTGAATTCTCGCGGGTACGTTTGCATTTAATTTTCAGGTCTCACGGATTATTGTTGTGTACGCACAACCCGGTCTCACGCGGGGGGGACGAAAAAAAAATTTACCGAGGGAAGGCTAAAATGGCCAGGTCCCTACAATGCCTTTACGTATCAGTCGGTTTAATCGAGCAACGTCCTAAGAAAATGCCGCTTCCCTTTCCTTTACGAAACGCCGAGGAAAGACGTTTTCCGCGAAGGTTTACGCGGAATAACCTGGTGCGACCTTGATTCCGCGTCAACTGTTACGCACGCGCGTTGCCCTCAGGCACCGAATGGTGCCCGATGACTAAATGTACATGAGTTTATCTAGCAATTTTTAACTAATTTAGTAAGAATTTATTCCATTTGCAGAAGGATCTTGATATTAATTCGACTAAAATGTATATTTAAACTTTACATAAACTGCATGACTGATTCAACCATGCACTTATCTTATGGGGACTGAACATAACCTCAATATGTCAAGGAAAACTACTTGGATTTCACTGTGTTTTGGATTAGATATATTTGTATGGCTGATTCAGCCATACAGTGTATGTCAATTGAATCAATTAGCTAGGTTAATTTTCATCAATTCGACTCAAATCAATTTGTTTGGCTACGATAATTATAATTTCTACTTATCCCAATAATGGCCAAACAATATATCTAACTAAAATAGAAATTTAGTAGTGCACTTCATATTTTTTTTCCCCCTGCACCATTACGGTCATCGCTGGGCAACTTTGCTATCCGCTGACTGTTACCTCTAATATCTCTGTTCCGGTTGAAAGAGGTCATTTTTTCTCACTTCCTACCCCGTCCCCATCTTGGTCTCCCCTACGAGTCCATGTATTAATATACGGTTTGGAAAAGTGGACGAGAAAAGTGTTGCGTTGCCACCTGGCGACTTATCGTCGTTTGCGTGAGTGACGCGCCGATTCGCCGGTTATTATAATCCGATAGTAAATCATACGGTAACGGTTGCGCTTGGAACCGTGATTTCATAATTGCTTTCAATTAGCTGCAGGGGGGAAAGAGAGAGAGAGAGAGAGAGAGAGAGAGAGAGAGCCGTGGACGTTTTATTGGCTTAATTGTTGTTGTAGTTGGAACACGGGATGCTGCTGAAATTGATTAACATAAAAAAAAAAAATTGGCGAACTCGCATTATAAGTTAATCGTTGGCGGGAGTGGCCGAGTCGTTCGGGGTGATTTTCCGTCGAAAGGAGCTGGCAGAAAATGTTAATTACTGGCAATTATAGATGAATTATTCGATGTACCGCGGGCGATAAGTCAGCGATGATTAATAACCAATTGGTCCGGGGCAATTATGCGTTTTGTTGGGAGCCAAACGATTACTCGGAAATGATGCTCAACCTATAAATACCTCGGGTTTCGATCGCAACAGTGTTTCCACTTGGTAACTGTCCCTTGTCTTCGATAACACAACTAGATGATTTCTATTGATACTTAGGTACCCGGGGGCGCAAATTGTCGAGTCATATGAAACAATTAGACAACATCTGCAACTGTCCCGCGCCACCGCTTGAATAACCGCGTGGTATATTCGATCCAATGGTGGAGTCCTTTATCGATCGGATAAAAAAAAGAAGAAAAAAGGTTGCCGGTTGATCGATCGAAAAAAAAAAAAAAAAAAAAAAAAAAACGAGAGGCTAGAATGGAGAGTCAGCACGAAGCCGAGTCGAAACGTTGTGGAAACACTTGTACTCTTGATTTGCGATAAAAAGATCGGACAATTTAATGCCCAATCAATGCTCACCGAGGAAGCTTATCGGGTGGCGGGCAGCTGTTTATTTGTTTTAAACACTGGCCGTTTAGGCGTGAAGCGCGGAAAATGTTAAATAGCCGATCACTCCTTCCGGGTTCCGCAGCTGCCAGGACGCCTAAAGTAGCAGAATCACGCTGCACTCAACCCCGTCTTCTATCCTACTAATTTCGTTCGTCTTACCGTGCAAAGACCCGAGGAATGCCTACGCCCCTGGGGGCTTCGCATGCAACTTTTTTGTCCCAGCCTCATTGGGTCAGAGATTCTTGGCAATTGTAAGAGAGTCGGAAGGTCACGCGAGACGCGAACGCCTGAAGAATCGCCATTGTTTCCGTGGCACTGCTCAACCAGCTAAACCGTGTTAACTGCGACTTCACAACGGCGGGATAATTGTGGGACGCGTTCGTACTGACCTCTTACATTAAAAGCAATTCTCACTTAGTTTGCGGAGTACGGGGCCACCGTACAGTTTCTGCCGCGTTCCTCAACAGGATTTCTCGCCAGGAAAATATTTACCACGAGCTTCGCTATTGGAAATGTTTGATGCGTCAAATAGAAGTCGGATGAAAATCACGACATCAATTCGAGTGGAGTATCTTATCAACCTTCGTCTCGTCCAAGACCTTCCCGAGATTTAATTTAACTCATGGTTTATATTTACGAGGTCGTTCATTTGACCACTTTGCAACGATGCCCCCTAAGATAGGAGAAGAAGATTTTTCTGGAGCTTCCTTGGAATAGCCTTGGAGTCTCTCGGTCGGGGTCACTCTGGGTGCATTAAATCTAAAGGACTTATTGCGACCAAATTTCCCCGGGACAGTATCTCATATCGGCTATTTGCAAAATTAAAACCTATCGAAGTTTGCTGGTAAGGTCTCGGCCGTTATCTGATCCAGATCGATCGGTAAGACGAGGCAAACAGATTGTACGGAGTCGGGGCAACCTTATCGAGCCACTTGCCATGGCGTTTACGTAGGTACCGTATCGTGCACATCAACCAGCCGGATTGGTACTCCACTTTCTCGTCTGGATCGGTGGAGTAGTGGTTGGAACGATGGGATAGAGTCGCTAATAAGTGATGTAACGCCTGGAATACGTTAGACCGTCATTGGCCATCAGGGGTCTGTAGACTTCGTTATATTTCTTAGATTGAAAATTGTACAAATCGTAGTTCGCTGTACGAATTGTTGCAAGTTCCAAAATTGACTGATCTTCTTCTGGCTTATTAATGTTCATATGCTTGTCTCATTATTAGCATTTAATTTTGGAACACGCCTTAAATTTCATGCATAGTATAGAACGCAAATAGATTGAAACTTATTTGGCTTTCAATTGTTGGCTACATTTAATCGCGCTTGGTGGCGCTGCGTACGCGCTTGTTAGAAATTAGACAAGAATCCATGTAAGTCTACAGACCCTGTTGGCCATTGGATGGGTCACACGCGTGGCACAGTGACGTAGAGGGGGCCAAGGATGTTGGCAAAGGTAAACGGGCGAAAATAACGGTTTGGCACACGTAAATGCCTGGGCCGCCAGCTGGTTGTGGACCGGCGCAAAACAATGAATCACCTGGCACGCCCGTTGCGCAACCAGATGACCGGGACTTGCCGAACGTATCTCCGCACCTTGGTACCGTTAGGATCATCGCCGGGCAATTGTAGTAGTAGTAGTAGTAGTAGTAGTAGTAGTAGTAGGAGGAGGAGGAGGAGGAGGAAGAGGAGGAGGTGGTGGAAAAAGCCAAAGCCTTGCCATCTCGATTCCTTCCGACTCGGCGGGTCGTTTTTACGTTCCAATCAATTCCTTGCGGTGGCTAAAAGAAACTCCTGTGGCACGGCCAATCCTGGTCGCGCGACTATGACGCCCAGCATGAGAGGACCCGCCTTGTCCTTTTTTTTCCCTTTTTCTTTTTATCCCACCTTCCGTTTCATCCTTTTTACGAGATACCTTTACGACCACTTTGCATCGCTGAGAGAGTTCCGATCCAATAGCTTCATTTTTGGCAAAACCCACCGGCCGAAAGAAATATTACCTTCCACGGGGGTAATTGATATATTTTAAATCGCCTCCTCAAAGCCGGTTTTATGATATACTGCGAGATTTTAAAGCCCGTTCGAAGCGATATGTATAGCGTAACAGGTCATTACTGGTAAATTATTGGATTCATTAGTTTGGCGCACATTGTCGGCCACGTCGTTAAGCGCACTATCAAATTCATTGCCATCTGATGGCCGGGTCTTTATCGCTGGATGTATTATATATCGCTTTTCCCGGCTAAACATAAACTTTACATCGGACTGCTACGTAAAGTGTTGATGAGGTGCTTCCAGTCCTAGATAATTAGGCAATTTCACACTCTGGGAACGATGCTTCGTGCGATGGAAAAATGCGGATGGATTAAAGAAAGAAAGAAAAAAAAAAAGATAGAAAGAAGGGGAGAGAGAAAAAAACAAAAGGTTCGCGTGCAATTATTAAGGTAAACTGGATGCGCGAGGCGCGTTATGCGTTTTGTAACTCAGTTTTTTTACGGTCCAACCGTGAAATATTTCAACGATTATTAAAGATTAACGATGGAATTATTGCTTTAACAAAGGTTGGAGATTTGAACGCGAGTTCTCACGCTTAAATTCAATTGCGGTCTCCTTAAAATATTTGAAAGCTATTATTCTTCAAGACAAATCCTATTATCATTCAATAGTATTGTAGGTTTTACACGCAATTCCCCGCGATATTTTACAACGTCTACCCTCGGCTTAAGTACACCGAGAGAAATATGCTCAGAATATTGTACGATTATTGTAAGGTAATTTTTTCTTACAAGATATTTGTAATCTGAATGCATAAGGTAGTGGTTTTAAAAAGTACCAACACTGATAGGACAATTAAGATGAAATTTAAAAAGTATATCCATATTATTTAGTAGTCTTCTTTAGGTATTTAAAGTTTAATTTTGCATTATATAATGTGAAATTATTGTATTCAAAGATTATCTTTCTACAATGTCTCACAATGTTAGAACAAACCACGAGCAACACCTTATGCATTCGTTTTACCAACACAAATCGTACTTTACCCTATCATACTTATCTCAGTACATAACGAGTTGATATAAATCATGGTAAAAAGAACACTTTACCGTCGATACCTTTTATAAGACTTTGGCATACTTGTACATTGTCGTGGCTCAGTGGACAGGGTACAAAATTCCCGCTAGCCAAAGCATAAATTCAGTTTCTCAAAGTTTAACAAATTCCATTTACCCCTTCTTATTGCCAGAAGCGTATCAATTTCTCCACAAAATAATTCATTTGACATTCCTCGCGATTTCCCATAGTTACGCGATGAAATTTCAGTCGAAAAATAACTCCGGCATTCTTCATTCATAATTTATCGTGAACCTTTAACTAGGGTTACGCGGCGGGGACGAGCCGTAAAAATAAATTCCCTTTCTCGGAAGCCGATCGACTAATCACTTTCGGGCGACTGTTGACTTTAAATCCCAAGCCAGGTTTCCTGCGAAGCCCTGCCCGATTTCGCAGCGGCCGCAGATTTTCCGAGTCCACCGATTCGGAAAATAAACATCGACGTTTTCGTATCCAATTTGTGCGGACGATTTTCAGGAGGAAAATGAGCCCATTGGCAACAATAACACCATCGACTCCGAGAAACCATCGATCGGTTTCGAACGTGTATCTTTTTATGGTTTGTTGACCGTGCTCGCGTCACCGTGACGTTCCGACCGCAACGGTAGCCCTGGCTTCGTGATTCGTCTTTTTCTTCTTTTTTTTTTGCCCTCTTCCCTCCACCATTCCTTCCTTCCTTCTTTCTTTTCTTCTCTCTTGTTTTTTTTTTATTCCGCAGGACAAATTCTTCGTCTTGTTCTGGCGCATATTTATCGCGCGTAAGATGCGTATCTACTTGGGAAAGGCGACGAACAACTAAAAGAAGATGAACAAGAAGACGAGGAAGAAGAAGAAGAAGAAGAAGAAGAAGAAGAAGAAGAAGAAGAAGCAGGGGCGAGGAGAGGGGAAGGGGGGTGGTTAGTTTCTAGTGAAAAAGGAGTGAGAGGAGTGCGCGACAAGCCCAGGCTCCTGGCGTATTGTATGTTATGTTTTGCGGAATGAAACTGGCAGTGGTGTGAACGAAGGCTGCACAAGAGCGGAGAGACTACTTGTTACCGAGCTTGACTACTTCTATGCTTATTATATTACAGAACCCGGCCTCCACGTAAGCACACACACACACACACACACACGGTACTCTCGGGTCTGCTCAAATCGAAACTAATAAAGATAATCACTTTGAAGACGGGGCGAGGTTTAAAAAGATTTCCATTAGAATTTACGCGCGGACGGAAATGGTGGGGGAAGAGTGGAAGACAATGGGAAGAGTGGAGTTGTCTTGGAAACAAAAGTTTCCTTTATTTAACCTCGTTGATTCCAGGTTGGAGTCGTAGGAACGGCCCCCGTAATGTGGGAAGATTTATCTGCGGATTATGGAAATGAGGCTAAATGGAGATCAGCCCAATTTTCGAGCCACCCGTAACCGGTATCTTTTTATGGCCTGAATAATTTTCGTCGGTCTTCCCAAGACCAGAAGTCGTTCTGTGGTTTTGGACAATATAAAACTGTTAGCGAGTTACTTTAATAGCCCACGAGCGTCGGATCAAAGGCCTGGTACACAAAAAAAAAGAAGAAGTGGAAACTGTTATGTCAACTGGGATAACTAGTCGGATGGTATCGGATGGGGGATACCGGGGTACTGGGGTACCGATTCACCTGTCACCGACGCTTGGACCGATCACTCGGGACCCAAATATTGACCCAGTATTCCGCTCCGCGAGGAGTTGCCGTAACGGTATTGCCGCCGTAAAGGTCAGAGCCGATGTTCGCTGGATGTAAACAAATATTGAATTACCCGATGGTGAAAATGATTTCAGGCGACTATTTAATTATACGGGACAGGTGACTCGTTTTCGCCGTCACTTCTCACGACTCGCTTAGAAGGAAGAGCCACGGGTAAAACTAATTAATTTCCGGCTGTTTTCCGTGGTTTCCCCCGGGAAGCGGCGCACGGTTGGCCAGGTCGAAGGCTCGCCGCGTAAGGAGTAGAAATAAAAGGCAGCGGAGAATTAATGAGGCTGAAAAAAAGTTGCGTCATGTTAGTGCGCGACTTCACACGTACCCGCAATCGCGGAGGAGCTTGAGATTAATTTTCATCAGTATAATAAATTGAGGAAAACCTAAAGTGGCCATTGTTTGATGGCGGCAAAAATATAGAGGAACTTCCAAGAAGAATCTGTCTTAGGTGAGCTTTTTGAGCTTTCACGACAAAGCTAAAATATGGACGCTAACCTTAAGGTCGCAAAATTAAAGGAAGAAAGTGGTAGAAAGAGAATTAGAGGGGGAATGATGCACTTCCGGGAATTCGGACGTGTAAAAGGAGCGGAAGTGCTCGGCGTTTGGGCCACTTTTCTGCTGTTTCGCGTTAGACGGATAATCGAGATCGAACATTGTCCGGTGTCGATAATACGCACGTAGGGACGTAGTCGCGAAGGTGAAATTACAACGCGCGGAGCGCGCTGGCACCGTTGGGCCTGTTATTACCGGACCTGCTTGTCAGCTTTTTTCACGTTTCAATTTCGCAAATTGCGCCAATTTACGTAAATAATATTTCGAGACAATAATGGTGCTTACTCCCCCCGAAGGACGGCGCTTTTCTCGAGCGTGCCGTAAATTATACGTGACAGATTCGCTGAGGAGGATATGGAGATGTTGCTGCAACGATTCAGAGTTTGCACGCTTTGCGGTCGTTATGTAACGCGGCGACGCGATGTCCGCGTTATGCAATTTGGGCTCGCGGGGCAACGCTTTTTGTCGTCTGATTCGCTTTGCGTGCGGTCGGCGATTTCGAGCTTGGCCTGAAAGTGGCCTGAAAGTATCCTGAAAGCTTGGCCTGAAAGTGGCCGACAATTAGCGGAGCCAACTTGAGAACTTTGTCGCGGGTCATAAAAATCCGATTTCTGCTTCTTCTTCCAGCATGATGAAGTGCTTCTCAAAACGGGTACAACGACCCGCCACTCAGTGTTAATCAAGGCCACCGAATACACCGGATTAAACGGGGAAACGGTTTTCCAAAACTTGTGCCATCACGCTCTGTTAATGAAACAGCAACTTCTCCAGGGAAAGAGCAACAAAGAACACGGCATCGGTCGAGTCATCCTCTTCAAAGCGGAAGCAGCAACACCCTCGGCATCATTTCAACCAATTAAAACTGGTCCCGCTTAATATCATCGGCAAAGTATAGACGTCATTACGTTTAATTTAGTAGAACCACTTGTTTCGTTAGTAATTTCGATGGGCAAATGTTCCGTTACGTTGCCATTAGAAGGAATCGAAGGCAATAAGAAAAGGAAGGAAAAATAGCCGGGGCTTAATGGTGAAGACTAATCCAAATATTGGAAGCTCACCTGCGAATTTGACCAGCCTTATGTGGTACCAGCAATACTCGTGGTATAAGAGTGAAATGAACTTGTAATGGGTATGGCATCCATTAGGAGGGCAGCTAAACGCGCGTAAACATAAAACATAAACACGGTACCGCGGGCTTTAATTGGGGTGGGGGGGGGGGGGGGGGATAGGCAAAGA
>JABFPN010004777.1:0-14384 GCA_022817305.1 Leptoteleia sp. ZL-2020 | reverse complement strand
AATTGAATACAATTTTCCCATGTCTAAAAAATATGCTGAATCAATTGCAAGCATCAAATCAGCATTTACAGAATAATAATTACAAAAACACTAACTCCGTGGCAGCAGACTTACTGCATCACCTTAAGGGTGTTAAAAAGACTAGTTACTTCCGGAATGTCTCTTGCGTGCAGATTCTGCACAGTAATAGAGTTTTTATAGGAATATTTTAGTTATCAATAGTAACCAATAGTGAAAACACACCATATGTTACTATTGGTAACTAAAATATTCTTATAAAAACTCGATAGCAATAGTAACATATGATGTGTTTTCACACCATATATTTTTGTGAATCAAATTATACTTCCGTGTCAATAGAATAGCGCTCTGGTCCGTAAATCATAAAATATAAATTAATTAAATTTTGATTACAAAAGATACTAACTCCGTCACAGCAGACTTGATACATCATCTAAGGGATGCAGAAGGGTAGTATGATGTTGGACGTATTCGAGAATGCAACTTTATACGGATGTGTTCAATTTCAGGAATAGGCCTCCAGAAAAGGGATTCTTATTTCTAATTGTTTAATTTTTTATTTAGGACATAATTAAAATTAATTGTTTTACTTTTATTCAGTTGAAGATTGCATTACATTGTACAAAAACTATTTACATTAGTGATTTGTAAATAATATACAAAAAAAATGAAAAACACTTCATTTTGGAAAATCCTGACGACGTAAAAATATCATGTGACTTAATCTGAGTTTAGGAACCCATAAAGCAAGCGATTGGTGTGGATTCTCATTTATGCGTGTATAGCTATCTTTTTTGTTGAAACAGAAAACAACAAAGTTACTATAAGAGTTTGTTGAAGGGTTATAAAATTATAGGAAACATTGAAGCAGCATTGCAGTTTTCGAGAATGATTCATAAATCTTTTTAGATCGTTCCGTTCGTTCGTAAGAATTCAACACTGAAACGCACCTATGTTTTCCAAAAACAAAGTCTTTTGAAATGGATATTAGATACGAGGCAAGTTTTTTCGTTGCTATTTATTTTTTATGATCCTATTGATATGCATTGCTGGTAATAACTCGCAATGATTTTCATGCGATTACATCGCGATAATTCATTTTTAGGTTAAATGACCCAACGACAGTATCGTGTTTGCAATTAGCCGGTGTTTTTAACATAATCACGCGAACACAATTGTCCGCGCGAAGACAACATTATGCCAATATCTTATGATGCGCTCCGATTTTCGCAACCTTTTTATCCATAACCTCAAACATTTCACTCATTACTTATTTTTTCTCATACATTTTGATATCATCGCATATGTTCTCTTAATGGATTTTTTCCCTGGATTCAGCCTAATTTTCTTTTATTTGAACAATATAATCGGGCATTTGATTCAAATATCAACTGACTTTGATTTTATGTAATTCAAACTCACAAACATACATTCGATTCCTATGACTTTGAACTCAAATTTTAATCCACGAAGGATTGTGACTTATTATTTATTTCTTCTTATTTATTCTCTTTTGTTTTTTGATTCTTCGTTAAATTTTGTTCATATAGTTATTTTAAACGTTACTTATATTTGCTTAATTTTGTTTATATTTTATTTGATATTTTGAAATTAAGGTTACGTCACTTAAATGTTTTTCATACAAATTTTTATTATGAATTGTTTCGGATCTAAGGTTAGATGTTTAATCAAACATGACTGAATTTGTCATCGAAATAATTGAACTTGATTTTCGTTATCTCTAAATTAGGAAAAATGTACTTTAATGGAGTAACGTTGTAAATTGACACTTTGCATTTGGGCAACAAAATTAGTAGTTTTTTAAAGATAGTTATATTGATAATCACTATGGACAAAGTACGTGTTTTATTTTTTACTCAATATTATTGATAATTTTATCAATAATTTATTTATGATAAGTGAGTTACAACACAATTTTTGGGTGTAAAATATAGAAAAAAAAAATATGTCACATCTTTATTTTATAATTAATTATTAACATTTACTATGACAATCGACTTCCTCGTCATCTGCATTCTAAAAATCTTTAGGATTTGAATAGATTAAAAAAAACTACGGAACTGTTATTTAATATATAATATTTTTGTTACAATATTACTGAGCAGTTGAGAAATTTTTTTATGCATCCTATATTAAGTATGATTGTTACATGTCTGAGAATTTGTCTTTCTAGGTTAAAATCTTTAATGAACTTTTATTAATGTATATTATATCTTTCAGTAAATTGTAAGAACAAATAAGAAATTCCATTGTATATATTGTAATATTCATTGTATTATCCCCATATAATTATTTCAACAAATGTCAGATTCTTTAAATGTATACACATTCAATTTGATAGGCAATAAGCATACCCAAGTTTTAAATGTGTACTTTCTGAGAAAATGGAGGATATTTATAAAATGCATGTTACATTTTGATATATAAAAATATTTATTTTATGTTTATAATTCTATAAACAAATTAATTTGTGATTAATATATTAAATTTATACCACTGAAAAACAAAACTTTTTGAGAAAACAAAATGCAAACAAACAATGCTTTTGTTTTATATTTTCATCGGTTTTTATGTCCTTTGGATGTAAACAAACAATAGTATTGTTTTAATTTTATTAATTTAATCTTCCAAATATTTACAAACATTACTTCTTTATACCCTCGATTTTAAAAATGTTTCATTATTCAGCTCCATATTTAATTTTTAATTTTAGAATTTGAATTATTTTTCAAATTTAATATGCTTTAATATAAATTTATATTTTTTTTAAATACAAATGAACTATTTTTGTAAATTAAAAATATATTAAAAATTGTGTGATAAAGGTATCCATAATATAAAATAAAAATATAGTTTTTTGTAACATTTCTTTGGCATTAATAAAATTTTATTGTTTCAGACCGAATATAAATTCTTGAATTTAAGTGATCTGGATGAAACTAGTAAAAATGAAATTAATACTATTCTGAAATCGCATGGAGAAACAGACTTCTTAAAACTGCCATGGGAAATTGGTAAAAATGACATAGAAAATAATGTAACAAAATGTGCAGAAACACCAGAATTACCAAAATGGCCTTCTTATGGTAAGTGGCATTTTAATAATAATAATAAAAACATTCGTTAATTACTAAAATTATATAGTCATATAATTTTGATTAAAGTAAATTAAAAGTATTATTAATTTAATATACAATTACCAGATACACAAAAATAATAAATAAAAATGTATGTAAAATTAATATTTTACATTAAAGTAATCTATATTGGAATCAATATAAATGTAACCTTATATACATATTAATGACACATATACATTATTTTCAATTTATATATCCAATATAATTTAAAAACATTAAAAAAAATGTAAATGTTTTCAGTTAACAGATTTTTTTGTTTTCATTTACATAAATAAAAAAATAAGGTAGTATTATTACTGATGTATATTACAAAATCAGTACACAATTTTCTCTAAAACTCCTAGCGCATGTAGTGATTTGTTTCATTATGCAATCAGTGTTTAACTTTTAATATATTGTCAAAAATTAATTTTTGATTAATAATTGATTTTCAGAAATACACTCGATTTCCACACATTTGCTTTTATGGTACAAAAGGTCACTGCGCAAGTGCAATACGCGATTTTACTGTTTTAAATCTTATTCATGTTTGGTGGGTTTTGTTCTTTTCTCTCAATGTTCAGATTTCAGTAAATGTATGGAAGAATAAGAAGCAAATGTGTAGAGAAGAATATAAGTGAAAAGGAAATGTGTGGAAGTTGAGTGTATTTAGGAAATGTTTAGTTACACTTTTTACAGCATATTAATAAAATTTAAAAAAATATTTTATAAAAACATGACCTACTTATATTGTGTAAATATAAAATAATTTTTCAAAAGTTAGCATAAAATTTTGTTTGCGTGAGGTAATAAATTATTTAACGTTATTTTATTTGTTATTATTGTTTGATATTAATTGTTATCATTTATAAAAGAATGATAGGCAAGTTTTGATGATACATTTTAACTTACTAATTTTGTAAAATGTGTTTTAATTATATTACAATTATATAGAAACAGACCAGATGAAATATGACAACATACCGGTGCAGCAGAATATTATATTACCGCAAATAACATCAAGGTCTTACGGTCAATATGTGTCTCATTCCAATAATTGGGCTGTACCACACCTGGTTGTGCCATGCTCAGATATGAATTTCATGCCAGTCACTTATCAGCACAAGATGTATACCGCACCACCTGGCAATGAGGCCCAGGAAATGGTACCTATGAGAGGTGAAAATCGTAAAGGTCGACTACGAGGAAACAAGCGAGGAGGAAATGGTAGTGATAGTTTCACCAATCGCAATCATAATATCAACCATAACCATAATATGGCTCATAATAAAGTTCATGGTTATATAGGAAATGATATCAATCAGTACATGCATATTGTCCAACGGCCCATAATTCCTATATCTGATCTGAATGGGTCTCAACAGCATGCAGTGACTGGACCACCCTTTTTTTATGGACAACCATGTCCAATGACTTTTGCAACTGCACATACGATACAACAACCTATGATGAATACTTATTCAGAATATGGAGGTAACCCAAAATACATAAGACCAAATCCTATGATGCCACCATCAAATGGTGAGGTTATCCACCAAATGCATCCTGTGCGAAGCGGACCACCAAAAGATCGTCAAGATAAGCATTATTATACCCACTATCACCGTGGACAAAATAACAGAGGAAGGACATCAACTTTTCGACAAGTCGAGGAAGATAATAATATACAACCTACAACCCCTTCCCAAACAAATATAGTTACTACAACAACCAAAGTCGTTGTTAAGAATAATCAACCAGAGGAAAGTATAAATTGTGAAACTGAAAGTGAAAAATCACCGGTGAAAGATATAAATAATGGCAAAAACATTCCTGTGAATGTTAAGATTGAACACACAGTTATGTCAACAATTAATAGTAATAATTCCGGAAACAATGACATCAAAGAGAGTAAAGCTGAATTGTCAAGAGTTAATATTAATAGTAGCATTGAGGTTCAACATAATAGACAAGACACGGATATTCAAGTAAATCAATCTCCTGAATCTAAAGAACAGCCTCAGGTACAATCAGTTAAAACTGTTCGATTTGCACCGATTGAGGAAAAATCAAAGGAAACTTCCGTGGCTCGGCAAGAAGTCACTGTTACAAAGAACGAACACGATGATAAATCTGCACCAAAAATCGAAAAACCTGCGGAAGAGCCCGTGGTGTCCATAAAAAGTACACCAACAACTTCTTCTCCTACATTAACTGCACCTACAATTCCGGTACCTACTGCAATCAGTTTTGCTAATATGCTCAAAAAAGGAACTAATAATGTAAGCGCGGTCAAACCTATTGCAAAGATTAATCCGCTCAATGTTGTTTCCACTGCCAATAATCCAGTTAGAGAGTCGAACGAAACGAAAAAGGACAAAGTGAGACAGAATAATACTAACACTAATCCACCAGTAATAAACAGCGCAAGGAGTCAGAATTCACAGAAACATGAATCAAATACCCAAGAAAATAATGGTATTCAAACAAATAATTCAAATTGTGCTGTAACACAAGTACGGGACTACTGCGATGATCCAATTACATATAGGATGGGTGGTAAATTATCAGTTTCAAGATATTGTAAAATTAAATAAATTAAAATTAAAACCGATGATTTTTTAATGAAATTTCAAATGTGGGATTTTTATACTTGACTATTCTTATAAAATATAAAACGTAACCCTTTTAAAAATGAAATCTTCATTTTTCTGAAAATAAATACTAAGAAGCAACATCTTAAATTATGTATTATCATTATATATACTGCATATATGTAATAATATATCACTGCAACTTCTACTAATGTATGTAAGTTAACATTAAGTGTGATATTTAATATATTTATGTTTCTTCTAGAAATTTTACATAGTTATCAAATGGATAAGCAAACTGTCAGTCTATTACCTCGTGGTTTGACAAATCGTAGCAACTACTGTTATATCAATAGCATACTTCAAGCTTTGCTCGCTTGTCCCCCATTTTACAACCTTTTAATGGCTATGCCTTATTCAAAAAATTCATCAAAAAGGAACTCTGTATCTCCACTTCTAGATAATATGTAAGTTATACATTTATATTTTATGTAGCAAATATTAAATTTAGTTTATTTCATGTCAAAGTGAAATGTTACTCATTGGCCAACTCATATAACGTCCTTAACAATACATATCTTATTGTAAAATATAAATTAATTTAAGAAAAACACAAAGTGCGTCAACAAGTAAACTAGTTTAGAATTTTTTAAATTTGTTTTTATGTATTGCAACTCTTCTCTTGCAATTCTGAGTTGGCCAATGAGTGAAACATATCACCTTAAGTGAGTTTATTCACGTGTTGCTAAAGATGGTTTACGACATAAGTACACATGTAATAAGAAGCCAGATCAGCGTAAATATTGATATGCAATCTGCTACTTAAACGGGTGATGAAACCACAAGTGATAAGCAACTATACAGATACTTGTGTTTATATGGCTACTTATGAGGCATAGGTATTATTGAAGGAAAATAAATTAAATATTATTTTACCATATCAAGAGAGACACATTAAAATTAATGTTGAGAAGAGTAGAAAGAAAGTTTTATTACAGTTTAGATTAGGGGGGCGCTCTCTATCCAATAATTACCGTTATTTTTATATTGTAATGTTCTCATATTCCTCTCTAAATAATTAAATAAAAATTTTTGTTTACTACAGGATTAGATTTGTTCATGAGTTTACACCATTGTCTGATGGAGCTCGTTTATTTCGAAAAGATAGATCGCAAAAACGCAATGAAAATGCTCCTGTAGATATACAAAGCGATGTGCCTTTTGAACCAGTTTATGTTTATACAATGCTGAAGAACACATCTTCTGTGTTCTCTGTAGAAGGCAGACAAGAAGATGCTGAAGAGTTCCTGTCGTGCCTTCTTAATGGTATCAGTGATGAAATGCTAGAATTAATGAAAATTGCTAGCAATGATAAAAATGCTACAGAACAAGACAGCGGTATCTGTTATAGTAATGGAGAAGAAGAATGGAAGGTAATTAATTTTATTACTATTAAAATTGTTATTATTATCATCATTATTATGGATGAAACATTTTAGATTGACCTTATACACTGAAGTAATTTGAAACGGATACTTCAAATAATAACATTGGATTATAATTATATGACCCAACATAACATTAAAAATATACTTTTAACAAGTTTATTTATTCCAACAGGTAATGGGCCCTAAAAATAAAGGTTCCATAACTAGATGCACTGAATTTGGTCGAACTCCATTGTCAGACATTTTTAGGGGACAACTCCGATCTAGGGTAACAAGATCCGGGGAACAATCTACAGATTATATTCAGCCATTCTTCACCTTACAACTTGACATAGAGGTATTAATTTTGTTGTTAAAAGTTCAGAGTAGTAATCATTTCCATTTTTTTGGGGTTTTCTTTGAAAAACAATAGTGTTTGTAAGAAGAACTTTAATTATAACATTTCCGAAATAAAAACATGAATTTCACTTCAGCTTTATACATTTTTTTAGTTTTATTGGTTTTAACAGGATTTGTAGTTTTTTCATAGATTACGTAAGAAATAGTTTTTAACAATACTTTTAAAAACATAAAAAAGTTTAAGTAAAAGTAAATAAATATATAAAAACAAACCAATTAAATTGACTTCTTAAGAATAATAAAAAACACTCATTAATAATAAAAATAATACATTTTTAGACAAAGTTAAGGAATTTTATTAAAATAAAAAAATATAGTGATATTTCTTTGTTTTTCTTGATAAGTTTACACAACAAGAACTTAATTTTTTTCTCCTTTTCCTTCAAGAATTTTATTGTATTACAAATAATAATCAATTTTTATATTTATAATAGAAACTATAACGTTCCATTGTTTCTAATATTAAAAAAAAGAGATAAGATGTTAATTTTAGTATAATCAATTTCAGAAAGCTGAAAATGTAAAGGAAGCCTTTGAGATTCTTGTTGGCAAAGACCAGG
Source organism: Leptoteleia sp. ZL-2020 (assembly GCA_022817305.1). Lineage (NCBI taxonomy): Eukaryota > Metazoa > Arthropoda > Insecta > Hymenoptera > Scelionidae > Leptoteleia > Leptoteleia sp. ZL-2020. The sequence continues at coordinate 6,222 of JABFPN010004777.1, read as the reverse complement.
TCGAAGGAATGACATGTAGCAAAACAAAACAACAAATCGAAGCCTGGAAACAAGTCTCACTTGAAGAATTGCCAGTCATATTAATTCTTCATTTGAAGTGGTTTGATTATAAACTGGATGGGTGTTCTAAAATTCTTAAACAAGTGGAATTCCCTGTAAATTTCAGAGTCGATCCGAGTAAGTAGTAGTTCTATTTAGGTCAATATTTATTATGAATTCTATTGAAGTTTCATATCTAAAAAATTTGTTCGTTTTTGTAGAGTACCTGTCATTAAGTGCTACGAAAAAATTCGTTGGAAAGCAGCGTTTGTACAAATTATTCGCTGTAACGTATCATGATGGTAAAGAGGCAACTAAGGGTCACTATTTGACAGACGCATTTCATGTAGGCTATGGATGTTGGGTGCGTTATGACGATAATTCCGTCAAAGGCATCCCTGAAGGTAATGTACTCAAGCCACAACCACCGCGAGTTCCCTACCTCTTGTATTATAGACGTCAAGATACTATCGGCAACAGCAGCAACAATAGCAATGCTAACACTACTACTAATAATAATCAAGTTAATAATGTTAGATCGCGTTAGATGGATATGTCAGTTAAAGAACAGGAGTTGTTTTATTTTCGGTCTAGTGTTCTGTGAATGCAGTACCAACTTTTACTAACGTGACTACGTTTTAACGTTTGCATTTTTAACAAACAAATGTAAAATTATTTGTCTTTGCGAGTAATTAAAATTTCGTCGACTCTTGTTCTTTACTTGCGTGACTGAAAAATAGTTTGCACTATATTTGTTTTTCAATAACGCATTTGTAAATTTTCCAAACTTGAGAACTTTGTTCTAATACGAATGTATGTCAATGTTTTTTTGGAATTAAGAATGAAGAGTGATTCAAGAGTAAATAGAGAGGGGGATGGTGAGATTGTGTGGATGCAAATGAATTGAATGTAATATTGAAAGTGATTTTAAGAAACGGGCCTGTCTTCTTTTTACAATGCAGACTTTTGAAGAAATAATAGTGTCATTTCAATGTATTTCAAGTATGAATGTATGTATGTATATCTATATATGTATATATGTCTATTTAGAAGTACATGACAAACATCTGTATTTTTCTAGGTATACATATATATTTATATATGTATATATTTTTTGTGTATGTATATATATATACACATATATGTGTATATGTATATATGTGTGTACGTGTATATGTGTGTATGTATGTATACATGTATATATAAAGAAAGCAGTTTAAACCATACTCCTATGAAAAACTTGCGTGGCAGCCCTAATTAATGTATCATATTCTCATCGTTATGTAGAGTATAGAGAATGTACTACAATTAATCGTTACAAGTTTTATATAATCTGCCTTTGATATATGAATTAATAATAATAAAAAATATATAATATTAATAAAAATAAAGTAAAAAGAAGAACAATTAAAAAACCAATTTACTAGAAATATTTTCAATAGACTAATTAATCTCTTAACGCTTCACTTTAGAAATTATTTAAATTTCGGTTTATACCTTTCTTATAAAGTATTTTTATTTATTGTTACATATTATTCGAGTGCATTTAAATAACTTTTTGTATTTAGATGTCTTTATAATATTCAGACTAAACTCTGAAACAATCGTGCCAATTATTTTTTTAATAATGAACTTTAAAAACTCGTGATTTGCATATCATGTAATACTCTTTGAGCGTTAAGAGTTTAATTACAGAGATCTCAATATATTGTTATTATGTTGTTACTACAGTTGACTGTATAAGAGTCTGTGTGAGATGCTATTTTCGATAAATCAAGAAACGTTATTTATTTTTTATTTGATACCTTTCGAATATAGCCAAGTGTAAAACCGCGATCGCACAGAGTGCCGAATGAACGTACACTACTAATCGTCATTTTACATATAATTGGTTTTCTTTTTTTTTTAATTTATGTAAAAATGAATAAGTAAAAAGGAACTAAATTATTACTGAAGTAAGTATCGTTGGTTCAGTGATAACTAAAGGAATTTTTCATTCAAAACATTTTTTAGCTGCCGCCATTTCAATTCTATTGCAAAATGAATTGATTTTTGTTATAAATTTATCAATAGTTATTAATTTAAAGTAAATCCAAACGATGAGAATTGTTGTTATACACAGTTCGTTATTAAGAAAAAATGTTTTTCTACATTAAATTAATGATCTTTTAACATAGATGAAAGAAAATTAAATTTTATTTTGTTTCAATTTGTCTTGTCTCGTTTCATATTCAGAAAAGTTAATTTTTATTCACTCAAATATATATGCACTATAATGTTTTATATGCTTCTTTTAAATAATCAGCTAAATATCGCGACCTACTGTTTTTATTATTACTGTTGTTTATATTATTGTTGTTATTAGCAATATTATTCAAAGTAAACTACTTTTTATTAGCATTACATATTCTGCGTGTGTAACAGTATAATGTCAACAGAAACATTATTAACAACAATAAACAATTGTTATTATTATTATTACTATTATAAGAAATAAATTACAGTGCTGTTTTGTAATACAGCTGTATGATTACGATAATTATATTAATAATAAATATCCTACATTAATATATAATGTAATACTTAAAGTACATATGAAAACATACGATAACTTTGACAATAAATGAATCAAAAGTTTTATTTATTGTCAACGTGTCTGTATATTCTATGTTTTAAACATCATTTTTAGTTGTGGTTATAAAGAAAAAATAGTTGCATGTAAGAAGGATGATAAGCAATTTTTATCCGCGCAGAATACATGTCAATCACAAGTTGCTGGCATCCCAACACTTTCTGCAATTTTTATTTGATTAGAATGCGAGTGGTCATCATTCCTTAAAGAATTATTATTGCTATTGCTATTATAATCACCATTATTCCAAGCGAATCTCATTTGATCAATCTTATATATTACAATAAAGTTGGAGCAATGAAATAGTAGTAATGACAGTAACAATTGTTTATAGATTGTCGACTGCGCCACCCACAGAAACCGTAGATAAAATAAAACTGAACAAAAAATTTGCCAAACCTTCACGCTTTTGTTTTATTTATTTTTTTAGTTATATTTTATATAATATTCTGAAAAAAGCAATGGACAAGAGACATTGAAACAATTTAGCTATTTTTATAAAAATTTGTTTTCAATTTACTTCTTAGAATATATTACAAATTTACTTTTAAATTAGAATGTAGATATGAAAGATTTTTTTTTTATTAGAATAGAATAGAAGTGATTGAAAATACGAAAGTTCAGACTAAATTTAGTGATTTATTTTCAAGGCGAGCAGTGATAAAATATGAAATGACTGCCGATTTGTTTGATTTATTTAATTTTTGTTCCAACTGACATTGTTATGAATAGTCACAATTAATAAAGGTATAAATTCTGTAAAAAATGTGTGCAAATTACATTCAACATCCTTATTTATTTTTATTTCCTTATTAATTGTTTACAGTTTTCTAATTCTTTATTTAGAATATATATGTATATAAATATTATATTTTATATTAAGTAAACAAGATCCAATATAAGGATCTGTAAATAGAATTCTTACAAATGGATATATTAAAAGATAAATAAATCATTTAACCTTAAAATTAAGTCCATAAAATACAGCATCACAACTTTATTTTGACACATTTCATTGCATTTCAACTGCATAAGTACTTTATTTTTGTACTAACTAGAAACATTAATCAATATTACAATTCTTTTTACAATTAAAAATTGACAGTATCGTTAAATTTTTATAATTACATTTAAACCTCAGATTAAACTTATATATGTATATTACTATAACTGAAGTAATAAAGTTTACTTTTTGAAAAGAACATATTCTTCAATACTTTTCTCAATGACTTGAAAAAGAGAGATTCTTTGCCACAAACGAATTAAAAAAATAACACAAAAACAAACAAAAAATAATGTTAGTGGTTTTCCAGTCCAAGTAATCATTGTATGCTAGAAATGTGGTAAGCATACTTTTCCAGCAAATAATTCAGATACAACCGTTGTCCACAATGCTAAAACAAAGAGAATATAAGAAATGCCAACTTGGTGGGAATTTGGTAATTGATATGGTTGACCACCAATTTTATCAACATGAAAGCCCATTGGAAATATTACTGCTGCCAGACAGAAAAGTACCACTGAAACAAGAGTATTTTCATATATTTTGAATATTATCTTGTATAAAATTTATGAATTGAAGTTTATTTATTTGAGAAGGATAATATTAAATTCTAATGTAACTAGATATTAAAAAAAGAATAGCTAAATAATTTTAGTTCAATTGAAGTCTTTCTAATAGTAGATGAAAAAAGATTTTATTGTATATCCATTATATGATTACAATATAATACTGAATATAAAACCATTAAGTAATATTTCATCTCATTTTATGATATTAACAAATTCAACAATTTTATTTTTGTATTATTAATATAAATATATGAACAAATATAAAATATACTGTATGAAATATTAAATTTAGTTTTTCTTAATTTAAATTTTATACATCCCTAAATATAATAGAAATATTATATACACATTAATGGTTGTATTTTTTTTTAAATTGGTATATTTAGGACATTAACATTTCTTCTATATACTATACGAATTAAAGAGAATAAATAACTGTATTAAAAAATTATCTTACTGGCAGTAAATCCAACCCAACGAGCATAAGCAATTGAATTGCGATCCCAAAGAGAGCTGATTAAAAGTATAATTGTGATTGTTATTAAAATACAACCTAAAAATATGAATACTAAAGCTAATAACCATTCAGATTGCAATTCTGGGACATAACAAACTTGCTGTCTGTTATATAATGTCATACATGACAACATCAGACCCAACCGAGTATCTCCTGGAAAAATATATTTATTATTAAACTTTAATATTTGTATAGTATTATGAAATCAATTCAATTATTTGAACAATCAGTTTTTAATCATTTGTTTGAAAGTAATTAAATCTTATTTTTCTTGCCAAGATATAAAATTTGCCCAAAGAATTTGGGATTTCAAATAAAGGTTTAATTAATTATTCATTATATTTATATATATTTATGTAAAGATTTTAAAGTCTAAAATTTATTATAAACTTTGTATTTTAAATACTGTTGTATTACTACTTTTGTTAAAATTTAATATTATAAAAACTTTCAATAGTTATATTTCCAGTTTTGTTAAATAATATTATAAAACTTCCAATATAAATTCATCAATTATTTATCTTTAAAATTATTAATAATATAATATTTGTAATAATGAATGCAAAATCAGTAATTATTTTTTAAAGTGTCATTATGTTGCGGTAATCCTTAATCGAAACTGATTAAGGATTCGTTTAATGATTTATTTAATAAGAATTATGGTTTAACAACCTACCACCCACGTCTGTTACAATCCAGTCTGGCATGGCAAGCCCGACAATGGCAAAGACATTGGCAGTCAGGAACAAAGTTCCAGATATCAGAGTCAATTTATCCATTATTTTAAGTCACTATTTTCAACATGAGTGTTTTGCTACTGTGTTTCGTCTTGTAAAAGTATTCAATCATTTTTTAATCCAAATTTCATTTATTAATTATAATTGCAAACATTATAATTATGAAAAAATTATTTTCATAACCAATCCATATTTCTATCCACTTGTGAAATTTTTATACTTGCACGATTATCATTTAAACTTTGTTTTTGTTTTCAACAACTGTTAAACAATTAATTATCGGTTACTATATTTTATGCCTCTTATAAATGTGACATTGTTGTTTGTCAAATTGTTAGAATTTTTTATACACCACTTAACACAAATTTCAAATTAAAAAGTTTGCACAGTGTTGCGTTGACTCAATTCTGTGCATTATTTCCTTATTATATTTATTATTATTGTTATTAATGTTTCATTAAATGACAAATCCGAGATGTAAACAAATTCATAAAAGAAGAGATTTTCATATACAGTATTTGATCATTTGACATGGAAAATAAAGTAAAGCAAACCCGAATCAGTGCTGCCAATGCCAGATTCTACACACACACACTGGGTGTACACCCAGTTCGATTGAAAGCTCGCCCCCCAGATCGCTAGTTAAAAAAATTTATGTTGGTATTAATTATACCATGAAAGTAAAGTTCGGAAAGTCATCTTGCATCCTTATTGTATTAAGACAG
>JABFPN010004776.1:0-14385 GCA_022817305.1 Leptoteleia sp. ZL-2020 | reverse complement strand
GTCAAAGTGAACAAAACACTAGCGCCGCTACGTATGTGTATGTGTTAGCGAGTGTAAGTGGTTTGTTTATGTTGTCACTTTTAACCTAGTAAATGTTGTCGATTTTAAACAAATAAAATACAATAGACGTTGTTAATAAACGACAAAAAAACAAATTCTTATTGATTAGTTTCTTTCAAACTTTTTTTAATTATTTTCCACATTAAATTATCGATGTCCAATATATTTTGGTGCTTCTGTCGACATAATGAATGTTATGTTTTTATAATGTGTGTTCAATAATAAGAACAATGTATTATTTATTATATATTTTATTATGATGAACAGTTCAATATTACAATGTTGTTTACGCCAAGTCTCGATATAAACTGAGCTCCCCCTCATCACTAGTTTCCGACGTTATTGTAGATGTCGACACATCATGACATCTCCCCTTTAAATAATAAAAAAAATAAAATAATAACATTTTTGATTATACTATGATTAGTAGAAATACAACGGTGGTTTACTAACTCTACCAGATCTAGTTATATAAGTTTTGTTACTTTGAACGCTTTGATCAGAACTAACATCTGAATTATCAACTAAACTCGTCGGATTTTCAGATGTTAGATCCGATTTAACAATATTTTCATGATTTTTAACATCTAATGCTTTGTGTAGATGAATACGATTTCTTTCTATTTTTCTGCCACTTGGCAATTCAACTTCATACGATCTAGGTCTATTACATATTTTTGTTACTATCGCTGGTTCTAATGGTTTATCTTTTTCCTTTCGTACGTAGACATTTTCAGTTACTTTTAATGGAATAAGATTATGACTATTTCTATCATAGATACTTTTTTGATTAATTTGCCTTCTAATTAACTGTTGTCTTATATATTCATTTCGTTCAATAGACTCTTTTTTTACACATATGGGAAGTATTCCACGCGTTTTACGACCATATAATAGTTCATTTGGCGATTTTAATTCATTAGACAGGGGGGTGTTTCTATATTCCAATAAGGCAAGAGCTGGATCTCCTCCACTATGTTCGATTTTTTTAAATATATTCTTTATTGTCCCTATGTTTCTTTCTGCCATACCATTAGATTTTGGGTAATTAGGACTAGAAGTTAAGTGTACAAAACCCCAAGAAGCTGCAAAATTCTTCATTGTGGAATTCTCAAAATGAGTTCCATTGTCAGAGTAAACAATTTTTGGTATTCCAAACCTTGCAAACATGGATTTCAATTTAGCTACAATTGTTGTTCCCAACATATTTTGTAATTTTGCGACTTCCACATATTTACTAAAATAATCAATGACTAGAATCCAGTGACTATCCTTAAATTGGAATAAATCCATTCCCAGAATCTCCCAAGGAGCTTTTGGGATTTCATGAGGTTTTAAAGGTTCTTTCATATTTGATTTTTTGTATCGCATACACGAATTACAGCTATTTACACTGTCCTCGATATCTTTATTCATATATGGCCAATATAGAATTTCTCTTGCACGAATTTTACATTTTTCAATACCAAGATGTCCATAGTGGATTTTATTTAACATTTCCTGACGCAATTTCCTAGGAACTACAATTCGATTTCCTTTGAAAACTAAACCATCAATGACACTTAATTCATCTGCAAATGTGTGATACATCTTTATAGCGTCAGGAATTTTATTTATATTTGAAGGCCAACCTTCATGAATGTATTTAATTAGGAGTTGCATTTGCTCGTCATTGTGCGTTTCTAACTGGAATTCAGCTTTCTTAATATTAGAAATTGGAAATGTTTCCATCAGTAAACACACTTGAGCCTCCAGCTCTCTATCATTATATTCAGAGTTATCAACGAGATAATGACGAGACAATGCATCTGCTAACAACAATTCTTTACCGGGTTTGTATCTTATATCTAACTCATATCTTTGTAATCTTAAGCGTAGTTTTAATAATCTCGCAGGACATTCATTTAGAGATTTTTTGAAAATATACTCAAGTGGTTTATGATCACTTTCTACAATGACTTTTTTTCCATATATATAATTACTAAATTTTTCGCACGCAAAACAGATGGCTAACGTCTCTTTTTCAATTTGAGCGTACCTTTTTTCTACGTCGGTTAAGGATTTGCTAGCATAAGCAACCGGTAAATTGTTCTGTAGTAAAACGCATCCCAAACCATCTTTTGAAGCATCAACCGAGAGTGTTACAGGTTTATTAACATCAAAATATTGAAGAACAGGGTTTTTTATCAAAATGTCCTTTACTTTTCGATAGCTTTTCTCAATATCATTATTCCACATCCATGGGACGTCCTTCTTTATCAAATTTCTCAAATGAACTGTTTCCTGTGAAACATTGGGAATGTATTTTCCCACATATGCTAACATTCCTAGAAATGTTTCCATCTCTTTTTTATTTTTAGGACGTTCCATGTTTGCTATTGCCCTGATTTTTTCATTATCTATACTAATACCATTTTTTGAGAACACATGACCAACGTATTTAACTATATCTGATTCAAATTTACATTTATTAAAATTAAAAGTTATGCCATTTTCTTTAGCTCTACTTAATACTTTATTTAAACGTTCATCATGTTGTTTTTTGTCTTTGCCCCATACCAACAGATCATCTACGTAAATTAACACCCCTTCAATATCACCAAATATATTTTGAAAACACATTTGAAATATTTCTGAAGCTGACGATATACCATATGGCATACGCAAAAATTTAAATCTACCAAAAGGTGTATTAAACGTCACAAGTTCCGAACTAGCTTCAGTTAATCGGATCTGCCAAAATGCCCTGTCTGCATCAAGTGTGCTAAACACTTTTGCTCCAGGCATTCTGGCACATAACTCTTCAAATTTTGGTATCTTGAAATGTTCGCGCCTAATATTTTTATTCAAATGTGTTGGGTCAAGACAAATTCTCAAATTACCATTGGCTTTCCTGACTATGACAAATTGATTCACCCAATCCGAAGGACCATCAACTTTTTTAATTATTTCAGCCTTTTCCATATTATTTAATTCTTGTTTCAAAGGATCCATCAGGGCAAGAGGAACTTTTCTACATGGTAAAACTTTACCCTCAGCATCTTCTTTAAGTTTAATATCATATTGGTAATTTTTTATACAACCTAACCCAGAAAATACTTCTTTATATTTATTTACCAATTTATTTTCACGATTATTTTCAATAACAGTATCTAGTCTTTTTATTAGATTTAATTCTTTAAGGGAAGGCAACCCAATTACAGTAGGTACATTTGTATCTCCTTCAACTACAATAAACTCCAAGGATGTTTTCTCTCTATTTTTAAATTTACATACAAGATAACACTTTCCAATAACATTTATACAGCCCCCTCCATACGCACTCAATTTAACAGAAGTCTTTTCTAGGTTATGTTCTTTCATGTTTAATAATTTCAAATTTTGTATTGACATAACATTGCAATGAGCTCCAGTGTCTAGTTTAACATTTATGGAATATTTATCATCAATACAAACAATCTCACACAAATCATTTTCATTTCCCACGTCAAAAATTGATCCAATAAACAATGATTCTACCCCAAATACATCATTTTGATTTTCAACAGCTTCAACTTTTTTAAATTTACAAACATTTGAAAAATGATTTAATTTACCGCAATTCAAACACTTTTTTCCAAACGCTGGACACTGCTTGATGGGGTGGTATCTGTTGCATCGTTGACATGGCCTACGTCCGTTTTGATTTGCCTGCTGCATAGGTGAATTTTGCATCTTCTTCTGTGTAGGAATCTGGGTTGATTGTGTGGTACCTTTGGCTTGCATTTCATTTTTCTGTATTCCTTTCTTCATTGGTTTGCGTTGGGACTTGGTTGAGAATGCTTTTATAATATTTATTTTAGAGTCAGCATCGATTGTTTTCAACTGAGATTGAGAAAGCTCTGATGCTTTGCAGATATTCACACATTTTTCAAGATCCAAGTTGTCCTCGCGTAGTAACCGTGTTTTCAAATCTTGATCAATTACACCACAGATAATTCTGTCTTTAATTAAGCTTTCACGTAGATCACCAAATCCACATGCACTACTTAACTTTTTCAAATCAGTTATAAAAGAAGAGAAGCTCTCCCCCGCTTGTTGTACACGTGTAAAGAAAATATGTCTGTCTACGCTTTCATTTGCTTTAGGCGTACAAAAATTTTGAAATGCATTCAATACTGTCTCACGCACCTTTTTTTCATCTTCAGTGAGGTTAAACGTGTCAAATTTGTCTAAGGCTTCATCACCGATCACGTGGAGTAAAACTGCTACTTGACGCTCTTGCGATTTTGAGTCGAGACCCGTTGCTTTCATATATAACTCAAAACGTTGTCTCCATTTGCGCCAATTTTCTTTTACATTTCCTTCAAATGATAGTGGACATGGTGGTCTCATTGAAGATTCCATCTCGATGTCTTGATTAATCTCGTTCTCCACGTTATCTTGTACTTCGTTTTCTTCTAAGATTAGTTCAAGTATCGGTGGGTTTTGTTGCTGCGTATTATTTAACACTGCTAACAAACGTTCGTCTACCAAAGATGGCGGATTGCTTTTCTTTTCACTTACGCCTCGTGCCGAGAATTTCGGCATCACATCGTCATCTCACGATTTTAATTGTAGTTGCGAACCGACTGCGCCATGTTATGTTTTTATAATGTGTGTTCAATAATAAGAACAATGTATTATTTATTATATATTTTATTATGATGAACAGTTCAATATTACAATGTTGTTTACGCCAAGTCTCGATATAAACTGAGCTCCCCCTCATCACTAGTTTCCGACGTTATTGTAGATGTCGACACATCATGACACGCTCCCGTAAGCATCCATTGTCAGTATGACGGCAATCGGCACTGTGATGGCGCTGGTTTATTGCCATAAATCAAAGGTCTGAATCATTAACTGAAATTGTATGAAGAAGGGAAGAATGTTTGTAAAATAAATTTACATTTTATAAATTATCACATGTATGTCATATGTCAATTAATTCATTAGATTATTCATATTTTATAAAAATATGTTAATTCGTAAAATATCAAATATGTGAAGCAGGTTAATGTTGAAGGAATTTATACCTTGAAGTTTAATGTGCCTAAAATTCGAATCGCCAAAACCCTAAGAGACATCCCGAAGATATCCCGAGGTTATTTAAGATATCCATAAGACATCTTAAGATATCGAAAACTCCTCAGTATTCCTAATAGCTAAGTTCATAACATAAATCACAAGCTTGTAAACAGTGACAATATCAATGTGAATTGATTAATTTCATACATTTTTTATTTGTATTTATCTATTTTACTATATCGAAACATAAATGATAAAAAAATTTAAATTTTACATTTTATTTAGCAGAAGCAAGTAGCGCTACCATCGGCTGCCACACTCTCAAGTTTTCACTTCTCGCAATTACAAATGTTATTTGAACTTTGTTCGTAACAAACCACAGCATAACCTTCGATCTGTAATCAAATTATCTTTATTTAGAAATATGATTTAAAAAAGTGACATTACTTCGCATGACATATATCTTAAAGTGGATTAAATGAACATTTATTTTACAAAGAAAAATGTGGCAAAAAATTAATCAAAAAAGATTTTTATACTATTTAAAAACAGCTGGGACTTGCGCTGTTTTTGTAGGGTACATTAATGAATAATATCAATTTTTTATTAATAATAAAATATATTATTAATAAAGCCAAAGTTAAAAAAAAATATATGATAATATTGGTTCTCTTTGTTTTGTAAAGGAGTTGTTGGGTTTTCCACCAGTTGCGTCAAATATCACGCAAAATAGGATCAGCTGTTTCTACTAGTATTTTACAATTGGAACAGTCCCAAGCGCAATATATTTATTTGGATGATCCGCAGCTGGCAGGTGTTTTATTTTAATTATTACAATTATTATTATGTATATATATGTAATATTTATAATAATTTTTGTAAAATATTTAAAGTATAAATTTTACTCAAGGATGAGGCAGAATCTATAAAATATTTTAAATTTATTTATTAATAAATTACACATATATGCATAAAAGTTATATACATTCAGTATTACAATTTTTTTATTTATGTAATTATAATAAATTATAAAAGATAATCAAAAAATGGTATATTATAAATTAAAAATGGATAGGAAATGTCTTATTTAATAACCATTACTATAATATTACAGTAAACAATGAAAAACCATTTTTTTGGATAATGTATTTGGCTAGTGTATATCTATATGTCAAAGCAACATAGATATAATTTTTATAAGTTAAAACTTTATTTGCGAAAGTTTCATATTTTACAAATTATTTCATTTTGGCAGATGTATTGTTTCAAAGTAATATAGACTTACAATATTACATTCAAAAGAACCAGGAATCTATTTCTAATAAATTGTCAGCTTGGTGGAAGTCACTGATTTTGAATCATACTTTCCTATTATTACAACTAGCTCAGTATGGAAGTACAAAAGCTCTTTATTCTCTAGGATCAATAAAGGACTTGAAAGGTATTTAATAATGATAAATAATTATAAATATTTATGAAAATAAAGAAAAAAAATTAATAATTATTGTAATAGAAAAATAAATAACTTAATTATATATTTAATACTTAATTAATGGAACATTACGTTATATTTACATACTATTCATTTTTAGATTGGCATTATAGACAAATGGCACAAACACTAGATGCAAAAACTGCATGTGCTTTGGCTCGAATTCCAAATGTTGATTTACGATTTTTTCTAAAACCTCCGTATTTGTACAAAAAAAAAGAACTTCATGTATGATTGTATATATAAATTAATATTTTTAATACAAAAGCTTTTCTATGTAATTAATGTTAAAAAATATTTATTCTAGGAGTTAATTGAAGATTTACATAACTTATTAATTGAATTAAATACCACTTGCAATGAACATCATCTATGCTTGTCACAGTTTCTTCATAAAAATTTCAAGAACCCCCATCAAGCAAGTATTTCTACATATCACATTTACTTTACAAACTTTATCAATTTTATTAAATTATAATATTGAAAATTTCTCATAACTTTTATAATGTATTTAAGAATTTCTTAAATGATACAATTAACTTAAATATTTTATTATTGATCAATACTTGCATAATTATATTTTTAAATATTTATATTTAAAACTGTATCATTTTTATTGTGTGCAACAGGATGCTTTGATTTTTGAACATGATTTAGTTAGCATTGGTTTAGTGCCTGCTCCTCGAATAGTTTATGATCAACAGTTACTTCAGAATTGTGTATTTGCTATTTATCATCACTCATCGCTTGAACAATTTAGCAAAGGTTTTTATTAAATGTCAAATATAACTATATATTTTCTTTAAAAATCTATCTGTTTGTATTACATATTATTTATTTCAGATATGATTAATGCAGGTGGTCTTCAAATATTAATGCAAGTACAAGACAAATACAGTGATGATATAAATATTTGCATTCTGTTAGCTAAAATATTATCAAACATTTCTTTTAATAATAATTGTTTGGATGATATCCATCAGTCAGGTAAAGTTTTATGTCAAGTTATTAAAAAAAGTTAAACATACACTAATAGTAATGTTTGTGTGACACTTTCAAAAATAAAAAGAATATTATTATAAAAATAATAGTTTGGTCAAGTTTGTATCTCGTTACTAACAATCTTAGTAATTTTTCTTAATCTCTTCTCTCCATGTAGAATCCTATTTGATTTATAGATTGTTTAAATAATTTAGTACTAAAAAATTCATATTTGTTTTATTACAACATTTAAATAATTAAACAGGTTGGATTGGAATACTGGCAAAATGGGCTCAACATGAAGATGTACGACTATCTGTAATTGCAGGCAATGCTTTAGTTAATTTAGATGTAGGAAATAATAATAAGGATAAATTTGCACAAGACATTTATTTGCTTCATCCACTACATAAAATTCACGTTGAACAAAAATTGGATGTAATATTTATACATGGTTTATTAGGTGGTATTTTTTATACTTGGAGGCAACGTGATAAAGATTCTATGACTCTTCGATTAATGGGTAATTATAATAGTCATTTTTTATAATATTTAATTATATATAAATTAATTATAAAACTATTTTTGAAGACATGGAGAAAAAGAAGGAAGAAAATGAACCACCCGAATCAATAATTGATCATCAAGGTTTTGTAAAAGATTTGGCTCAAGATTTAAAAAAACGAGAATGGAAAAAAATTGGGAAAGATTACGAAGTTATATTACATGATTGTCCTGAATATACAAACTGTGAAGCATGTGGCCCATTTTCTTGTGAGGGGTAAATATATTTTATTATATTAAATGCACATTTAATGATAATTGATTAAATTGTTAAATATCATTATTTCTAACAAGCCTTATATAAATATAACACTTATTTTTCAGAGATGATCCTTGTATAGAAAAATTGAATTTAGACAACAATATAAAAACAGTTTGTTGGCCTAAAGAATGGTTACCTACAGATACTCCAAATATTCGGGTTATAGGAATTGACTATAATACTAATTTATCAATGTGGACTCCTTTCTGTCCTATTGAAAGCATAAAGTATATATAGATATAAATATTCTTACAATTTAAAACAAAATTTCAACAGAATTTATTGTATGAAAAATTAAAAATTCTATTAGTGCATTTGTCCAAAACAAAAAATCGTTGCAATTTTTCTCGTATCTATATTTAAAGCTTACAATTTTAATTAAAAATTACTTTTTTGTTTAATTAACTGTTTCTAGTTATTACTTTAGTAACAATACTGATTTTTTTTTATTTAGGAGAACCATCAAACACCGTAGTGATGAATTGATTTCAAAATTAGTTAAAGCTGGAGTTGGAAAAAGACCTATTATCTGGGTTTGTCATTCAATGGGTGGTTTACTAGTCAAAAATATGCTAATAGAAGGTTTACTTTATTATTTTAATTTTATAATAGTATTTTCAACAAGATTTTAACACACAAAACAAAATTTTAAAATTAAATAACACAATAAAATTAATTTGATATCACATTCATTTCTCAAGAATAATGTATTAAGGATTCATAAGTTCTTAAAATAAATTTAGTTCTAGAAATTACAATAAATGTGTTTACTATTACAGAGTGTAAAACCAATGACAAACATAAGCTATGTCAAAATACAAAGGGTATTGTATTTTATAGTACACCACACAAAGGTTCATATGTTGCTGCTTTAGCGCCTGCCACAAAGATGTTACTTTGGCCTTCAATAGAAGTGCAAGAATTACGAGAAAGTAATATATTAAATTATACATTATTATTTAATGTATAATTATTTATAATGTTATATTAAACAGGTATTATTATTTTAGATTCCCCTGAGTTACTAAAAATGCATACAAACTTTCTAGAATTATTAAACAAATTTCACATGGATATAGTAACATTTAGTGAAACAAAACCTACTATTGTAAGCTCTATGAAATACCATTTTGTTACTTCAGAATCTGCAGGTAAAATTTATTTTATTTTATATCATTTATGATATTTTATTTTTTTATCTTTTTTTTTTATTTTAAAGATATATGGTATCTTTAAATGTCTTTTATATATTTATATATAAATTTGATTTATTTATACTTATCATTAATCCCTTAACAGACCCAGGAATTGGAGAATTTTATGCAATTCCTCAAGACCATCTATCGATATGTAAACCAGCCAATAGGTAGGTATAATAATATTTTCATTTAAAAATTTATATAAATATAAAATAATTTGATATTAATATAAAGTTATCATTATTTTCAGGCAATCATTTTTGTATCAAAAAGTATTGTCTATGGTAAAACAGTATCTCGCTGTTTAATATTGGAAAGTGATTGTTCAATCACACTTTTTGTATGTAAATTATTATACCGTAAGTACAAATTCAAAAGTTATTTAATCCTTGCATTGTTGACTAAATTTTAACAATAACGAAGTAAAGAGGACCAATATAAGAATTAATGTTCTAATCTATTATTTCAGATCAACAGACTGAGCTGATACTTTTTATTCTTATATGCCAAAGATGAAACTAATTTATTAAGTGTAGTTACTTAAATGGTTAAAAGAAATTTATTTTTATTAAAGAAATGAAACAATATTGAAAAATACATCAAACAAACTTTTCATCTTGAAAAAATTAATTTTTTAAGTTAAAATTCTGAATATTATCTAAATTTACACGTTAATTATAAATCATTTAACTTATATTGATAGTCCATAGTTGTCGACTTAAACTACTAAATTCTTCTTTTATATCTTCGTTCACTTATATTATTTTTGAAATAATTATGTGGTATAATTTAAGTTTTGTAATATCAGTATTATGTGCCAAATGTATAATTCTTATGTCTGATGTACATATTTTGAATATATTTTATAATACTCAATATTATGCAATTCTCTTACTGTATAAAGAAGTAAACCCATAATGTTCATTACATTTACTAACAAAAGAAAATGTACAATATTAGACATATATAAATTATTTTGAAAGTTTATAAACATTTTCTGAATTTGTATAGAATCATTCGTTAATATTCAAATTTATTTCAAAAATTATAAATCAATTAATTAAAGGTAAAGTGTACAAATATCTTTTTTCATTGAATTTGAGAAGAATACATAGGTTTTCAATATCTTTGTACTAAAAATGTTAAAAGTTGTAAATGTCAAGTGAAGTTATTTTTATTGGCAGGAATATTAATTTGTGCAAGCAAATTTCGTGTCCTAGGAGCCTTTAAATTTTTCATAAACACAATAAATTCTTTCATTTATTAGAATTTTTTGCTTGAAAATCTAATTCATTTGAATAATTCATTTTCATTTAACACTTATATTCCATTGCGTATGCTTTTTATTTAACAACTACAGCCTCATATTAAACTTTACTTGTTAAAAATGGATGGATTCTTAAATAAAGGGAAAGCTTATATACTATATAAAATATTTTATTCCATACTCCATAAAAGAGATTGTTAAAAATGGATTAACCATGTAAAACTGCAAAATGACGTATAAAACATACAAATACATAGACCCTAAACAAATTGCTACATATAAGTTTGTTTACGTTCTAATTTGCGTTGTATGTTCATAATTGTTCACTCTTTGAAATTAATCATTTGTTAGAAAAGTATGTTTTATTTTCATGCAGATTTTTTATCAACAAAATTTTTTTTATTAAATTACAAAATTATTCAGGAACTATAAGATTAAGATTAGCACTATTAATGTTGCCATAATACTTCTCTTCATCCCCTCTTAACGACAATTGTGCAGTCTTTATCTGAGTTTTCTTCTCATCCATCATAGTTGATTTGATCCAACTGGAACTATTACATTTAGTACAACTAATGGTGGGAATCCTATCCAAAGTAACCGTCCTATTTCCACAGTCTCCGCATTTATAAAACCTTTTAACAGCATCGAAAACTTTGATTGGATGTCTATTTTCTTTACACATATCCGACGCTGAAAAGGCAGTATATTTACATAATGTACACCGTACAGCTTTGCATGGAACTTGAAACGTGGTTAACATTTTTTCTTCCATCCTTTCCTTTATTTCCATTTTGTTAAAGTATTTCTCTTTTTCTTCCTCTTCAGCTTTAGTAATTAGATCTGTATGGCTTGATTTAATTTCCGTCATTTTTCTAAATTTTTGTGCAAATGTTTCTTTATCGACTTTCTTTACTTCTTTTTCTTCATCTCTTTTTCGTTTTAATCCTTGTTTGGCTTGCATTTCTTTACTTTCAAGAATTTTATTTGGATTGGAAGGCTTGATTTTCCCATTTTTACGCACCCACTCCAAAGCTCTAATTTTAGACATGTCAATATTTCTTTTCGGCGCTGGTGAAGATAAGTCTATAATTCCATTAATAGAACCAGTGCCAAGTTTGGGAACTGTTGGGCTTTTACATAAATCATTAAGATCAAATTCTTTTGGAGTTTTCGGTGCCATCAAAGGAGACTGTGAAGAAGTTTTGGGGGCAGGTGAGGAAGATGTAGTAGTAGGACTGGATATTATATTCTTAAAATTAAATCTTGTTGCAGTTTTTGGTGCTGCTATAGCAATAGACAGCGCTGTTTTACCTTCGGACATTACTGCAGTAGGAGCTAAAGGTGGAGTCTTCACTGATAATTTTAACTTTTCTTCTATTTTTTCAATTGGTGTTTCTATAACATTCTTCAATTTGTTTAATCGATGATAATCTTTCTTCATTTGATTTTTTGATAATTCTACCATTTTCGCTTTTGGTTTGGTATTATCAGCGATCTGTTGAGCAAGTGATTTACTCACAGAGGCATTAGATTTCAACTGTTCTAATCGTTCTTTATCTTTCGAAATCATTGCCGAACTCTTTCTCGAAGGAACAGGCTTATAAGATTGCTCAGAATTCATAAAACTGTCTTTCATTTTGTTTTGATGTGAATTTTTTTTAGGTCCAGACATTGTTATGCCCTTGCCATTGAAACTGGACTGTAAGTCCGATCTTTTAGAGTGTTTTGAATATTCTTGTTTGACGTGATAAACACAATATTCGCAAAGCCTAACATTTACAACATTACTACATTTATCACCATTTTTCTTTCTTGATTTACAAGTACCCATGTCACGTGAAGTTCCTAATATCATAACTTTGGCAGGATTATCTACACCAATGGTTGCAAGATTATCAGAATCTCTACTTTCCATTACATTTGCATTTAAAATTGCCAACACAGAACCTTCCATTACTTTCCATAAAGACTGAAAAGCACTAGAAAACATAAACACAGTAATGGTATTCATAGTCATAGTCATATCACTCAATTTCCAAATAGCATAACTATCACCTTTAGCTGTTTTTTTACTCGGTGACTTGTAAGTGATTACACCTGCCACCACCCAATCTTCCGATGGTTTTCCATGAGATAAAAATTCCTTGACAACAGATATTTTAACTGCTTTTCGACCTTCCATTAATTGTACTAATTCTGTTGATGAAATCAGAGGCTTGTTTATTGCATAACCAAAAACTGGATCACTATAAACATTCGTAGAAGGAGTATTTATTGGCGTTTTTGGTTTTGCTGGAGTCGAAGTATTTGAAGGGATTGGTTTTTTTATTATATTTGTAGATAAAGTTTTGGCTTTAGAGAAAGAGAAAGATTGTGCAGGATTGTGTTCCTTTTTCTCAGGTTCGTTACGTTTTAATAAATTTTTGATATCTCTTCCATAATCTGAGTAGTCTCTCTTTTTGTAGTAATCTTCATCTTCATCGTCTGATGAATGACGTTCAGTTTCTTTTAATATATCTTCATTTGCTTTGGGTTTGCAGGAATCTTCCACATTGGATTCATTTGATAAAAAATCAAATTCCACATCTTTTTTTGAATTGTTAATTTCTAAATTACTTTCATCAGGAGCATCATCGTCTTCATTTTCTAACAAAGCATTTAATAATTCAATGTCACATTCACTGTCGGAATTATCCGCCATTGTAATCTGAAAAAAAGCATGATTAATTTAATACTTTAAATTTAATAAAATTGAAGTTATAAAACCCAACATTTTAAAAAACATTA
Source organism: Leptoteleia sp. ZL-2020 (assembly GCA_022817305.1). NCBI lineage: Eukaryota > Metazoa > Arthropoda > Insecta > Hymenoptera > Scelionidae > Leptoteleia > Leptoteleia sp. ZL-2020. The sequence continues at coordinate 721 of JABFPN010004776.1, read as the reverse complement.
TTAAAGCTGTTATTTATAAGGTGAAATTGTTAATAATGATAAGTTATTATATATTTATTTATATATATTATAAGTTTACCGCATGAAGTGTACAAAAAAATAAATATAAATTTAGTTTAACACTAAAAAATGCATTATTCTTTTACTTTTGCTTTATTTAAATTTTATTAGATGTTTAATATATGAGTAAAAAATAATACTTCAATCCAATGGCTTACATGTTTTAAGCAATAATGATATCAATTAGAATAACGCCACAGTAAAACTCTCTTTATGACAAAGATAATTTCTACTTTATATGTTGTTATTGGTTATTGGCCTTTGGAAATTAGTCGCTCCATTAAAGCCAAAAATTTCTACTTTATAACAAACTGTAAACAACAGAACTTGTCAATATCCAATCCCGCCTTTTTATAACACGTGGGTCGTATCATTACCAACTAAAAAAGTATCATCAGTTACTACGAGACATATTTATGTTGCTGGAAATAAAAGTCCCTAAATTTTAAATCATGTGTTATAAAAAAAAAGGTTGATTTTTCCAATGTTTCACATTTAGTAACCTTAAGGTGAAATGTCAGTGCTATATTCACAGAGTCAGTGTCTTTTTATTTATAATTGTTTAAACGACAAAAATTAAAAATCGGCCAAAATACGTTAATTCTATGGCATTGGGAGAATATTATTCGGTACATAAAATCATTTATGGTTTTCAAATACG
>JABFPN010004775.1:0-14386 GCA_022817305.1 Leptoteleia sp. ZL-2020 | reverse complement strand
ACCACATTGATACCTAGCGTTACACCCATATGCAACGCCCTATTTGGATACCCTATCAGGACCTGATATGAACGTACGGATGCCCGGTCAGGGCCGTATTTCTCCCCGATTGCAATTTTTACTAGGGTTTGTTTTATTCGATTTTTTCTAATCTAACGTAAACAGCTAGTTGGCAGGTGATAACGTGAAATTATTTGAATTTCTGATGACAACTGCTGCGATCAGCAATGAAATTTCAGTAATCGAGCCCTCATTGTTGGAGCATTTAATGAATTTGATTAATTGTAAACGGGGAGTTTTAACATTTGTTTGTAAAGTTTATAGTTGCAGAATAAAAGTGAAAAAAATTATAAAGGATATAAAAGTATAAGGATATCGTTTATTTTATTGAAAAAATCAGTCAAGTGAGTTTCTTTTGCTAAAATTTTAACGGCTGTTCAATACTTTTGATATCTTAAATCGAAAGTAATGTTTTGAATTATGGGAAGGGAGGAGACGGAAGTAATATACAATGAAAGTAATTATTTTAAAAGGACTTTATTGAAAATGTTGTATATTCGGTTGAATAAATACGTATTTAATGTACAACTTGACACGGAAACGTTAAGCGATGTTTTCAATTTGAAATTAATATCAGTTCTGAATCTACAAATCATTTTTTCCGCAGGTCCATTAATAAATTGATAAAATGTGTGTAATTTTATCAAATTTTATAAAATTCCGAACAAAAATACCGTTACAATATCAATATCTTTTATTAAATTAGGATATCTGTATAATGAAAAATCCGATTTGTGTAATTGAATTAAATTGAATTTTATTAATCAAACGCGTAATTCAGAAGATAAATAATAAATAAAACGAATGGATCTTTTAAATTTCTGCTTGCAAAGCTTGCACAAATATTATTTGTGTAAAATTAAATGAAAGATTCGCTTGTGAATATTTTTCTAAGTAACTTTTCAACGAGTTATATCATAATGGGATATTATTTTCATCTTTTGAAATTTAATATTACCGACATTGATTATACATTTATGTTTAAATGCATTCCGCTCTATTTTATTTGATGTACAAAAGAGAATCACTTTTATCTATTTAGCCGCACAAAGAGGGGTATTAGGTTAATTCGAATTAATGTTATATTATTACCCGAAAAAAAAATAAAATAAAACGACAAAAATGCAATTAATTTCAATTCCATAAATACGAATTCTTTCGCACTATTAATTATTATGAAGCCTTAGGAATAATTATTCGTGTTAAACGTAATACTAATTCCTGGGAAATCTTGCCCGGTATATTTCATTGCACAGTGATAATTCTTGCGCCGTCAAATATTACTTTATATCCACCAACTTATGAAATAACAATTAAAAGCGATAGTTTCATTAGAGCAAGTTAAAAGCCGGGAGTAATTTGTGTATTTGTAACTAATTGCGAATTTTAAACAAAAGAAAAGCGCACCGTGGAGTTGTAATGAAATTTGCATTTTTAATAATAAAGCGTTTACGCGTGGCGAACTGTTTACGTTGAATTGAGCCACTTTCTTCATTCGAGAGAAAACTCACCTCGTTAAATGTCAGACATTTCGTTTGAAAAAATTGAGCTGCGAAGAAATCCACGCGCAGGCGAAATTCGGCTTCGTTTGCGGCGCCCTTAAATTCGGGATTAACATTTCAAATTTAATTGGTAGGAGTAACGTTAAAAAAAAGAGAAAAAAAAAAGCGCGCGTAAACTCGCGTTAAGTAGACCATGGAGTTAAAACGCAGCAACTCATACGAATGTTCGTTGTTTCGTGGAACGACAATTTTTCCCCGCGAGGCAGTTAAGAGGCGCTTACCGGCAACAACTGTAACAAGCGCGCGTATGGTACGTCGAACTCGAGTGCCTCAACATGCACGACCCTTTGTTAGCGTTCATTTTGTCTATAGAAAAATATGTCTCATAAAAGTTTGCGTAATCGTTTGGGAAAATACTCGAGCTCCGGCCGCGCGCACAAATTGTACATTTCAATATTTACATCATTTTATGTTATTGCGAACAACGCTCGTCCTATCCTTGTTATTATTATTAGTGTATCCATTGGTACGGTATAAAACCGATGTATTTTGGCACGAATTAGCGCCGTAAATATTAATGCGGCGGTGATTACCGTTACGTTCGTTTCGAATATTTTCACTAGCTATGTGCTCAAAGAAAATAATAGCGCAGTTCGGCCTATTGCGCGGGTAGATGACGCTACGTATTTGTATAATCGTGTTTAACATTCGCAAAGCGAACTTCAGTGACTGCTAAAATTATTATTTGTCAGCCGAATTGATTAACGTAAACAAATCCCCCCGCGAATTATTTAATGTAGTCAACTTATAGTCGCCAATTCTATACGTCACTCTTTTGCACCGGTTGTAAATACAATTTCAACTATATTTGCAGGGGGAAAAATTTACAGTTGAAGTGATCCAGCGTGATGTATCATCGCTATATTTCATTTTGGGTATTTGCTGCGTCGAATAAAGTTAATTCTTAAAGTACGGTTATAAGGCATTGTTATGAAGTGTACAAATGAAGTCCATTTATTTCTATGCCAGGGTACCGCAAATTTTCTCTAGAGTCCCAGTTTTGACCTTTCCCCTCTGCTCCCTCGTTTTCAGAGATAAAAAACATTAACAATGCTTTCTAAATTGGGTAAAAATTAACTGTGTATCGTTGAGTTTGGCCTCTGATCAGTCAACTATTCTCAGTGCCATGTCACGTTTCAGTACCGAATGATAATCTCAGCTTTTTTTTTTCGAGGCAATCATTAGTGACCTTTTTTTTTCCCTCCTGGCAAGTTTACGTTGAATGAGAAGCGCGCGAAAAAAAAAAAAAGGAACAGATCATTGTCAAAACAGGCGCGTACAATTTCTTTCGTTTTACGAGCAAGGGCGACATTTTTCCTCGGGCAACATTCGCCAACATTTACTTACGTATTTTTCCGAATGCGCGAGCTAACGTAACGCGCGCTAAAGCGATTAGTGTTTTTACGTCGCAGACGTACCATTACGCCCCAAAGTTCGTCGGAGGAATATGAAGCGTGTCGACTTTTATCGTCCGTCTCTCGTTTACAAGGACGGACGATAAAAGTGGAAGTACCAGGGCGTTATAAGGGACGCAACAACGTCAGAAATAAGCCCCGCCTGCAAATTTTAAATTGCCGCTCAACGTGCCCCAGCTTGGGCTTACCTTCTACTTGCGAACATTGTTTTTTGGCTACGAGCATTGAGAAATGCCTTCCGCGAGGGATATATATCCGTGAATAGTCACGGTTAAAGTATCGCTGGAGAAATATTAACTATTTTCATCATTTAATACAACATTTTGTTTTCACACTCGGGGAACAACTTTTTTTTCAAGTCAAGACGAATTTTGTTAATTCAAGCAAATTATATTGTTTTATTTGTGCAACAAAGGAATTTTTGTTAAACCAACGTTGTCTTCATTTTGTTGGTTTCTTGAAATCATTTTGTTTTATAAACCAAATATTTGGTACAATGAGTGGTGCATTATCGTTTGACATACATAATTTTTTATAGCATGAATTTAAAAAAAATGTTTTACATTAGTTCAGTGCTAGACTAAATCTAGCAAAAAAAATACTAAGAAATATAATTTTATTAAATCGTATGTTTATAATAGTCGATACCGCGAAACAGATACACGCTTGCGTAGTTTACAAAATCGAAAAAATACTTTGGTTGGTTCAACAAAACGTGCTTGAACAAAATTTCTTTTGTTGATTCAAATTTACCGTTCTCTGCGTGCAAGATTTATCTTTTTTCCTTTCCGGAAGATCAGACCTTTTTTTTCATATAGAATGTGTTAAAAATACAGAGATTAGAGTAAATTCATTGTAGTTTTGAGAAAATAATAAAATTAATATCAAATGTAATAATATAACAAAATAATATGTGAATGCACCGCTTGCAAAAACCGTACGTTTTATAATATATTATTTTAAACCGTAGGGATTTGTTTTACAAAATTATTGTGGATGCAAATTTTTAGAAACGACTTGGATTAACCTGTTTATTTAACCTTTTTTTTTTAAATAATAGTTTAGTTGGAAGAATTTAAGTTACACTTTTATTTTACAAATGATTTAACAGGTTACTACAAAAATAATGACAACCGGTGAGTTTAGAAATAAAATATCAATGAAGTTTGAAAAGATGTAATTCTCATAATTCATTGAAAAATTAAGAGTGCGAAATTGAAAGCTAATTTTTATCACACACGAAATACGAATTCACATATATAACGTGCATTATTAACACACGAATTCGGTAGCTCTTGAAAAGATTGATTTTTAAGAACTTTTTATATTTCTCACATAAGATATCAGACGAAGTAAAAGCTTGCGAACGTATCAATTGTATTACCAATTTCGAGCCATCCGATTAACCGTGGAATGATAGTAAGGTAGTGCCCGGGGCAAGTCGGGCGTAACTGTAATCGTCCTTATAGAAACGTGACGTCTATTTGGGCGTAGCTGAATGTAAGTGCATCGTTCCTCGACGGCCAGCGGATTCGACTCCGTCTGGTCCTCCTTGGCCGAAAACGTCGTCCGAGCACGAGATAAAGGTCTTTCCCTCGGAATTCGTCCGGTAACTCCCGATGGATAACAAGGAACACGTGGCGCAACCACGGACGTTCGGGTACTTCGGGAAATTATATATGCAGGATATAATAAGCTAGCGGTCCTCGAGATATCGGCGAATTATGGCCACCCTAATGGCCCGAACAGTTTGATTTACAGTGCACGGAATTCAGGCTACGTTCGGGGGGAAGTGAGGGCAAAGAGACGAGGTCGGATTCTGGAGAACCGGAGGACCATCCGCGCAGCGTTGCCACGTCATCGATTTCGTTACCCATTCCAGAAGGAAAGAGTCCGCGAGTGTGAAAATACTTTATGAAAACACAATGGCCCGTTCATTACGATTCCGTCTTGTGCAAGCTTTAACACGCTTTACAAACATTTATTTCTTTCCTTCCGGCCGGCTTTAGATCTTTATGGCTTTCCCGGTAATTTTGAAACCGCTTAATAGAAGGTGACATAAATTAGCCAGGAAAGTCGAGGAGAAGAATTTTGATATAAAATTTCGTAACACTTTTCGGGGAGACCTTTAAATCAGTTTTATGCGCGGGGTTTTAAATATTACAACAGTCTTGAAAAGAAGCTTTGTGATATCGTGGAAGTAGCAAAAATACCTCGGTTGTTATTCTTTTTTCCCCCCGCCATTTTTACATTGTCTTTTAAACAAAGCAAGAAATGCTTATATTCCCAAGTCGAATCCCAAATCGATTTAGTATTCGGGGAAATGAATGTTGAACGATGCAAATGGTTTGACATAAGCTGGGCCGATTAATTGCAAACACCTGGTCAGGATTCCGAATGAGGATTTGACTTAACAATTGCCGAGATCGAGACATTTGCAATTGAAGCGCTGGCAACGCTGAAATCGCCAAGAGGTGTGTAGCACCTTCTCCCCCCCCCCCCCCCCCCCCCCGGCGAGTAGGTCGCCGGTAAACGCCGCGTGTGCCCGTAACTGCCTCTCGCCCGTACGAAGTGGAGCATCATTCATGACGACACTCTCACGAGCTTCCTCGGCCCCCCGAAAGCCGCCCTTTAAAAACGTATTATACACGGTGGATTTGAAAAAGCGATTTTATTTTCGCGCGACGTAGGCGCCACGCCGCCATTTATAACCCGCTACACTCTCACCCGGCGCGTCCTCCATCTCTTTCTGGAAATGATATTCGAGATATATATTTCGCGCTAAGAGAACACCGAGGACATTACTTTCCTTCTGAGCGTCGGTCTACGGAAAAGAAGCGCCGGACCAAACGAAGAGGAAGAAGACGAAATTTCACAGATGCTAAACTCGTGCGTTGGATCTTCCATGCACATTCGCGTACTTACACATATATACTCTCGCACACATGTACACGACACAAGCAAGTGTACGCACAGGTACACAAACGTACACTTACACATTTACACGCGTATTTTACACATGTATTTGTACATACAAAGTCACTTGCACACTCAGACGTCTGCACACACACAGCCTCATGTCCGCACGAACTTATAGGCGGCCCAACAGAGAATTTATGACGTAGATTGTTTCAGTTAAACGACGTGCTTTTTCGTCGACGCATCAGCGCTATTTGCATTTGATGAAGTTGCATCTTTTGCCGATTCCAAGTCATACTTCAATGTATTTTATACCACGGATCTTTTATGAGGCACGGTTTCGATGATGTAGTTATTTTAAAATTGATAGGGTCTTGATAGACAAAGTATGGTGGTCCGGCGTTATTAAGGCCCCGACATTTTTTTTTTGTATAATTTTTTTGGTACCATTACGACGAGAGTTTAAGGACTTTACGCGAATGGACGCTACCGGCGGGATGAAATTGTTTTTGGAACGAAATCTTTCCTTTGACATTACAACCCAAATATTGACTGGAGACGTTTTGCAGGTCGACGATGTTCGATAAGGCGCAGTATACTATTTTCCATAAAGCTTAAAAGTTATTCCGAATTGCCGGATGTTAACAATTCCGAAGAATATTGGAAAAGCTATTCTTTGGCAAGTTCCCCTTTGATGAAAAAGTCGAGATCATTTTTAGAATATAATGATCCTGGTAGAGGAATGCAAAATAGGAAAAGTGTAGATATTGTTCAAGAGAACCTTTTTTTTTGGATAAAGTTCTCCAAGACCGATTAGAACGCGAGGTAACTTTGAAAAGTGCAAAGTTTCAAAATAAAGAATTGCCGGAAAAATTTCGTATCAGATTTTAAGCCGTATATTATGATTTGGACTAATATACTAATGGAGATTTATTCATCCGTATATAATTAAATTTTATGATAATTTCATCTATTTTAAATGTGAAAAAAATGTATATGTATAACAAGTGCGTTATTAGTTTCTGTTTAATTCTCTTCAGTTCTCTGAATTTCAGATTAATTCACTAGACACTGCATTTATTTCTGGGAATGAAGTATTAGTTTATAAATAATGCGATACATCTCGATACGCAGTTAATATTATTCACAAATAAAGCTTTCGCAGCACGAGCCCATTTACTGTATAAAAGTCGGATTATTCGTCCGACAAACATTACAATTTTTCTCCAACTCCTCGTATTAAATATTTATAAAATCGAATGAATTTTACAAATTATCGAATATGATTCAAGCCCGTATATACGCGACGCTCGTCAATGAAATATTCGTTGATTTTGAGTGCGCATTATTCCCCGTCGAAGCCAAATACTATTAAAATGAAGTAAACACGAGCACGGCGATAATGATAAAAGTAAGCGTAATCATTAGAAGAAGAACAAAAAAAGAAAAAAAAAAGAAAAAGAAACGGTATTGTACAAATGAAAGAGCCGTGAATGTTTATTTTTAATTAATAGAAAATTACTGTTACGAAAAAAAAAAACACTTTACGTTCCACGAACACTTTACGTTAAATGAATTCAACCTCGTCACCGTGTTAGGACTTTTCCGTTGCGAAATATATTCTTACAATGTTTCATCGAATCACGGGCAATTTCGCGTCGTTCTTTGCCGTTAAAATTGCTGATAAATGCGTTCGGATTATCCGAAGGTCAGGGCATAAAAGAGAGCAGGTATAATAATTGAAAGATTCGCATCATTTTAAGACCGACGTGGGACGAGGAAAGGATGAGGCGAAATGGGGGGATGAAAAAAAGCTGCGAGTCCGTGATAAAGCAGTGAATGTACACATGTTTCAGTCGGAGGTAAAATACAGGGCTTCGGTCCACGTATACTCGACGCGTCAATTATATAGGGGGGACATCGATAATCGATGCAACACAATAGCCGCCAGAGATCGTAACGAGTCTCTTTTATAAAGCACGCTGATCAGCGCGCCGTTGCAAATTTAATCGCGAAAATTGCGACGTTCTCGTTGGCAACGCGTCACGGGATTTTCGTGCGCGAAAAATTAAAATCCGCCCGTCCTCCTTTCCACCGGGTCCGGACCTCCGCACGGTCTTATAAAACTGCATTTAGATTACGTAGCGCCGATGCGAAGGTGCGCGTTGCCATGTGTCGCACGCATCCCGTCGTAATTAAAGTGCCGTGCTCTTAACCGCGAAAACGAGAGAGAACGAGGGGGGAACAAACGCGTTCAGGAAAGTACAGTTGATGCGACGCCACGCTGTTTGCGGAGGACTCGTCGAGCATCGCCATTTCCAGATCTTTATTCTCAGTGAAAAGTCTCGCCTTTCATTACGTCTTGCAGTTCATTCATACTGTTTGGTATCGCGCGTGATCTTAGTACAAGTAAAAATCTGACCGGGCAAACTTGAGAAATAACTAGGGCATAGGCAAGATTTAGTTATTTCTGGCTCTGATTTTAATTAGGTGGACGGATTTTCATTTAGGTTTAATTTTAATTGAGTTTTATTATTTTGGTATTCTGTTAACTAATGCTTATAGTCAATAATTGACATTGGTACCAATTTGCATTACATTTTTGATCAGGCACTACTCTGGCACAATTTAAAAGTACCTAACATTAACACACCGAAGAAATTACTTTAATCAATTTATTTCTTTTTTTTTTTGACCATAGAATCAATTTTAATTAATGTCAAACCTTTCTTTTTTTGTTTCAGGTGAGTACTGTTAAGAATGGTTTTCATCTGTCTAGGTGAGCCATGATATTCCGCTAACTACTATCCTCTCTTTTGGTTCCATCTCGCGCCTGCACTTTTAATTTTCAAACGACACATTTTTTTTTTTTTCATTCTAAATAATCAAGCAGCAAGTTAATAAAAAACGAATACATCTCTCATCCAATATTTCATTGGACGCGAGACAAAAAAGCGCCGTGTCCTGTCATTCATTGCGCTCGAACCGAATATTTTATTCCACGCAACGGTAATACAAACGCGTATAAATAATCGCGGAAAAATGCCAAAGAAAAGCAAAAAAAAAAAACAACAACAACATTAACAAAAAGAATAAAAGAAGAGATGGGAGGGAGAGAGAGAGAGAGTAAAAACAGCGAAATGATTTATATTATCGGCGGGAAACAAAGTCGTTGAAGTGGGACACAGTGGACGAGGCGCAGTAGATCACGGAAGACGCGACGAGGGAGTGGCGCGCGCGCGGGACACGAGGATGATCGCGTCGCCAAATTAACACTCGAGTGCGACATTAATCAATAAACACTTTTGGTTCTTTGTCCGGGCGCCAAAGCGACTCGATTCCGGGGCGTCTGTGGTCGCCGAAAAAGGAACTGGTCGGGGGGCGTGAAACGCGAAATCCGCGCTAGGCGAACGCCAAACAAAAAGATAATACGAACTCGGGAACAGTGGCGAAAAGCCGACGCGATATTGACACAAGCTTCAGTTTAATTTCTCCGCCGGCAAACATTGGATTTTCATTCCCGCTTCTGGCGCCGCCTCGTCTCCCGTTGACCGAACGTCCCATCGGACGGCCACCGGCCAGCCATCGTCCCTTTCATCTCTCCTTTACCTTTCGTTTCGTTTCGCTTCTGTTTCGCGTCTATTTCGCTCCGCCGTAACAGCCCTAGAAATGCCTCGCAAAATGTATTTATTCATGAGCCGCGCGCTTTATACCCGAAACACTTTGTCACTCGCGGTACGCGACGCCTCCTGCCCCCCCCCCCACCCTACCCTTGCCCGGATATCTTTTGTCATACAATTAATTAATTAAGGAGAGAGAAATTCGATGGAAAAAATTGATACCGCCCGGTAGGAAGGGTGCAATTTCAAGCGGCCTTGCTTGATAGGTGAGAAAGGGTTCGGTCTTTCGAGGGTAAGTCAGTTTTTCATCCGAACTTTATTGCTTTTTTGTCCCGAATTTTTAAATTACATTTTCCTTCAAAACAATTACGTTCGCCAATTTTTGGTACGTGTACACTTTATTACCTAATAAGTTTATGAATAACAGGTACTTTAAACATTTTTATCAATTTTCTTGCAGGAGTATTTAATTTAAGTAAATGAAATGATTTTTTCTTCTTTTTTGTTATGTACTTTAAAGTAAAGTTTATTAGTTTTTATTCAGATTTTGAATATGTATCTACCCCAGAATCAGAATAACTTGTTATATCTTATTCTCTGGACTTTCACTTTATAATATCCAGATAGTTATTTCTTATTAGTGTTAGTTTGTCATTAGGAAAATCACTATAATAATTTTCTTATAGTGTTTAAAAGAAATTAAACTGTGATAATTTTATATAAATTTCATGTCCCTCTAAAATAAGTATCAGTTTGTAACAAATCATTTATACATAATCTCTTATAAGTATCGCCAACTTCATTCAAGGTAATGTCTTTTTATTAAAAGGGGTTTGGTTTTATTTAGAACATGTAATCTTGCTTTCTAGATATCGCGCGAAGACATTTTACTTTAATCGACCTTTTTCTCAGGTATTCTACACAGATCATATTCAGATACGTTTTATTTAAAGAACGGCAAGTTTTAACTTACCAAAATTATTCCATAATTTATTCAGAGTTTGGCAACTGGATAAAGTTGAAGAACATTAATCTGAGGGTTAAAATAAATGTCATAACTAAACTTTACAAATTTGGGTATTATTTGAATATTAAGATTATTCAACCACCAAAGGACAGTATCTACTTTTTGACAAATACAGCGGTTTTATTGCAACAGTTTTGTTAAACCAAAAAAAAAAAAAAAAAACTCGAAATTGTTCCAGTAATAACTTTATTATATGAATTGTATATAATAAAATATTCACTATATACGCATCTAATTATATACATCACCGGATTTTCGTAGAATAAGAACTCCCACGTGATCTTGCTGAACAGTATATATTTTTCGAATTTACTTCAACTTTTCCTCAGAATTGTTTTCCAAATCATTTCCAGATTATATCCAGAACGATTTTCTCCGCGTGAAATTACAAAAGCAATATAGTGCACCGAGTGTTTTTCTATTTTTGCAAAGCACTATAATGTTCTATTTTGAGTACACAATTTAGATGATTCCAACGTTAAAGTTCACAAAGACGGCAATTACCTATTTATACCACATCGTCAATTTTTTCATTATTATTATTCCGCGCAGAAATTAATCTTGAAACGCAATTCTTTTTATGGACAACATTTAATAGTGCTACAAAACAATCCTTTTTATACAGCATAGGTATATCGCGAGTAAGTTTGCATCATTTCAAGAATTTTTATTACAGAATATTTATTTTAAAGTACAAAAAAAAAGAGGAAGAGAGAAAAAAATCGAAAGTTATTTCATATATTGCAAATCACTCAGCTACGCAAAGTAAATTAAAATATTTTCCTGAATGAAAAAGCATTGCAGACGCTCTTAAAGTGGTCGTGATTAAAGCAGTTTTATTTAGCTCGACGAAGCTCCGTGAAAAATGTAATTAGATGTAAGAAAATTGAAAATCTTGAGTCCCCCCCCCTCCCCCCTTGTAAAGTGTTTATCGTATAAAAGTACCGTCCCATCAATGTACTTTAATATTGCAAATTAAACTTCAATAACATGTTAAAGTAACCATAATTTGCCTCGTAAAAAGGTGAAATATTAATTGTTGAAAATTTGCAGGCCGATGAATGGGAGCTACCTAATTTCTCACGTATTATTTCGTAATTAAATAAAAATTGCTCATTTATTTGGCGTATCCGAACCTTTTCATTGAAAAGCACGGCGATGTAAAAATGAAATTGCCAAATAATTTACATTAAATTACGCGTTTAAAACCGAATCAGCAAAGTTGGTTGGCGAATAAAATATAACGGCGAATGTCCGTTCATCGTCACCTAATCTCGTTAAATACGTTATTTATGTGTATAGGTGCACTTTTACAAAGCGACAGGGTGCGTTCAATGAAAACAGTGCCAGATGATAAAAGGATGCAAAAAGATGTGGCAAATAATGTAAAATAATGAAAACCGCAACGAAGGTCTTGCAATTGCGCACAACAAATTTAATTTCGTATTTCGCTTTATTCTCGGTCACGGCACATCGCCAGGCCGAGTAGAGTGTACGTATGGACGCAATTATTCGTAGCCCGACTGAAATTACTGGCCTGATACGATTGTATTACGCTGCTTTGGATTTTAAGGGTGCCTCGTAAACATAAAATATACACATATTTTGTTACTTTTTCTTTATGTGATCGAGTTAGAGAAATATATTCCGACTCGACAGGTCAAAGATAAAAATAACGACATATTCCGTTTTCCGTTATTGAAAAAATAAAATTGTTAATTAATTCCATTCGCGTGAGATTTTTAAAGCGAAAATGTGATCGTTACATTAGCATATTGTAAATTTAAAATCAACTTTACTCTTTTAGTAATCGAATTTAATATATTTATGTTTTTTCTGTTTCTCAAGTATCTACTAATTTAATTATTACGCATACAAAAAAAAAATTAGTTATTTCACCATATCTAAATATTCTCCGTCTAAGAATGCCAAAATGTATGATAATAACTATTGTAATATTTTTTTATGTTTTTAAAAATAACTGCATTTGGCGGGGATCTATAAATCTGATATTTTAAATATATAGTTATTCCTTGATTTTTTGGGGATGAGCAAGTTGTAGCTTGACGAAAAGTTCCATTAAATCAACAATATTTCACTGTTTTAAAAACAACAATTCCCCGTTTACTTAAGCCCACCCTTTTCGACTGTAAAATGTCGGTTTAATACGATTATTCTCGTCCGTGTAAAAATTCTAATCACGCACGGCGGTGAAAAAAAAATCACGCTTCCGTGTGATTCGCGTATTCTGACACATTTCGTAAATTCACCGATATTCCAACTTACACGTCGAGTATTTTAACCGCAATGACCGTACACCTGACACATTGCGCTTCGAAGTCGTAAAATATAATATCGTATTTTGCAACGAGTATTTGCTCGGAATTGAGAGAATCGTCATTTTTCACGTAAAGCGCGTTCTTTATGTTGAAACGTTACAAACGCAAAGATGCACGAACGCGAAGTGTCGACTTTCAGTAACTACTACCCGATGTAAAATTATATTTTCATGTTACGCGAATTTAATAACTTTATAAAATGCAATAAAAGGACAGACTTGACGCGAAGAAGTAAACGTTTATAAGCATTCGGGTTGGATCGCGGTAATAATGCAAATCTTAGTTTTTATTTTCACGCTACAATTATTGTCCTTATTATCGTTATATGAAATTATAAATTTGTACAATTGACAAGGTATAAGCGTTTCCTCTCTCGAAACGAATTAACGACTGATTGAAATAACTGACGAGTTATTACGATGCAGGCATTTTTAATGCGGGGAGCATAATTTTTGCGCGTTCATATGTTAATTAATGTATACACAATACCGATGCTGTTCAGTCAAATCAAAATTAATGTAGTCGAACAAGTATTTGAAATTAAATCATTAAATTTCGCAAAAATTACAAATGAGACGGTATCTCTGGACAGTATTAATTTAGTTTGTTCGCTATTGAGCGAACGTAACGGTGTTTACATTCTGAAAACGCATTTCGTATATTCGCTGTAACGAGTGATAGGGTAAGCTGTGTACGATTGTGACAGTCATCATATTAGCGAAACTATAAGGAATACCGAGAAGGGCTGAAAAGTGCGTCAGACCCACATTACTTTTTTTTTATCAGTCAAAAGTAAATATTTTTATTCGATTTAATAACGATTGTTATACGTAGAGATGGAGTAATGAGTGTTTTTCCTCGTTATAAGTTAAATACAGTCAAACCTGTGAGGAGTCGCCCTGTCAAGAGTCGCGATGAGTATGTTTGAGTAAATACATACATAAAAACAAATACAACCATCTGTCCCCACCACAGCTCGTTTCCCCTTATTTTGTTTAAATTGCGTGAAATTAACCGTGAATTATGCTCCGAAGTGACAGCGCGAAAAATTATTAATATTGTATTGATAAACAAATAACCTTCCTTGTGTGTTTGTCAAATGTATTAATTACAAATATATATATATATTATAAATTAAAATGGAAGAGAAAAGTAATAATAGAAAAAGAAAAAAATTTTTAACGCAAGAAGAAAAAACAAATATTTTAAAAGAATTGAATTCCGGAGTATCTGTTTCTGACTTAGCAAAAAATCACAATTTGCATGCAAGCACTATTAGAAAGTGGAAAAAAAATGAAAAAGTTATTGAATGTTATAATAACATATCGAATAAGTGAAATTAAAAGAATAAAAATTAATAAGTAAATAAAAAAAGAAAAGAAAAAAATATTACAAACACAAAAAGGAAGGCCTGAAGTTGTTTCAATTCATATAATAGGTTAGA